>JAQPZY010000207.1:0-71315 GCA_029931535.1 Margaritifera margaritifera | reverse complement strand
TAATGTACATGTCATTGTTACATTAGAGCTGTTTGTATTTATACATGGAACCAGGTGGTCGTGACTCCATTGTATGTCCATTATTTGCTGAGTAATTAAAATATTTAGCATGGCTAGCATACAGTCCTACACTGGTCTTTTATAAATATTTAAAATAAATACTATAAATCTTAGTTAAATAAACAACACTAATTCTTTAGTACTTGCTGTAATTAAATGATAAAAAAATACTCTTACCCACACGTCTTTGTCGGCTTTCACGTCTTTCACTAGCCATGAACAGTATTAACATTACATATACTATGACACTGAAGATCCAGTTGCTTCTTTAAATATAAATCAACTGTAGACACAAATTAAACTGGATAAGAAGTATAAAGGACAAAGACCAATAGAATATTCTAAACTTAAAGATTGGTTTACTAAAAAGTCTACTTTTACATTACATAATCAGGTTACAAAACGAGTTCCATTTATAAGGGTTATGCACCACACGCAGAAGCTTAGTTAATTTACAACCAATTAAAAATTAAAGTAGTAGTTGCAAATATATTTTCACAGTGATAGTTTTCTTTTCAAAATGCGCATGGACTAAAAAATTAAAAACAAACATGGGAGATGGCGTACGAGAAGCTTTTATAGAGATCTGTAAAGAGCGGATTAGTTTCCTGGAATATATTAAAAAGTCATTCTAGCTATTCATCTAATTTATCACCAGGATCTATTAGAATTCCATTGTTGTCTCTAAATTGCCTTTTCCTGTTGTAAGTCTTATTGTAGATAAGTGTTGTGCAATCAAATAGTAGAGTAATGTATTTCCGCAATTTGTATCGCCATATATAATCATATTATGATGTTATTGTATGTACATTCACTATCTATGACTCTAGAAGATAATAGATTTGCTAGCTAGGACTCTAGAAGAGAATAGATTTGCTAGCTAGGACTCTAGAAGAGAATATATTTTATCCGGTTGTTCAGAATATTTAGCCGGGCATCAGAAACAAAATATACATTGTGTGCGCATCCTTGTTTTATTTCCCGTTTTTCTGTAGGTGTATTTCCTGCTGAAAATTATCTAATTTTTGTCCAGTTCCATTGCAATGTATTATCGTGTGTGCTTCTTATGCGATAGCCAGTGCGGATTACTATAGCAACATTTTACACAGAAAGTTACAAATTTCCATGTGTTGTTGTTCTTCATAAACAAATATTTACTTGCTTCTCTAAATTGTTGATCCAATTTATATCCTTGTGAATAAAACATGTTTGGTAATCCTTCTACATTGATATTAACTTTTTCTATCCCCGGATTGAAATACTTCACAGGATTAGTTTCTCTCAAGTTTTTTGCACAGCATCAATACTTCTTTAAGACTCTTTCTTGGTGAATTGAGTATTACATTTGTTAAGGTCGTATTAGCAGCTATATTAATAATTCTCGCTCCTGTGATATAATCATAAATGAAATAAATTCCACTTCTGTACTTATCGTTTACAGAATTAGCCATTAGTTTAGATATAGGCATATCGCATTAGATACAAATAGTTTCTATTTCATAATCTTGGTTTGTTGTGCCTTCTATCATGTCGGATGCTTTTCAAGTGTAATTATAAAACTCAAGTCGCCTGGAAGAACAAAGCGATACAGTAGACAGTGATTTGTTAGTATATGACAATCGAGTGGAATACCAGTATTTTGTGCATTACCTGATCCTATTCTTAACTTTCTCAGTTTTTTTTACTCATTACAACCTTGTTCTATTTTATTTTTTCTCACAGACATTCAGTTTAAAAATATCATCATTACCGTAAGAAATGCTTATATCGTTAATCAGCATTCTTCCAGTATTGTTTCAGCTGAATTTTTTACTTCTCCATCAACCTTTTGATCGAGTGATACAAAAATATACCAGCACAATCAATTCAATACATTTGGTCCTGGCCTAGGTATTACAAACCGTAAATGCTGTTCTGGCTTAATACTACATGGAGTGCATGTAATACAATGATGTGTTGGATTAAGATACTTAACGCTCTGTTGTGTTTTTCTTATTTGCGAGGAGTTTTATATTTTTTGCCTGTTGTCATTTTTTCTATTTATTTAGTTCAATTTAGTTTATGCATGTTTTAGAACTAAATGAACTTATAATCGACAAAAACAATAGCTTCAATTATAAGTTCTATAAAGATATATTCATAAGTCCTCTACTTAACAGAAGGCTTTTAAAAATCAGCAAGTGTAGGTTTCTTAAGTTATCTAAAGTGGAACTAGGGTCAAGATGAGTAGAAGAATATAGAGAAAAAGGTTTATCTAAACTATCGAAATATCGGCGTAACTAGACCTTGCTCTCTTAATCTTTGGTTCAAATAATCTAGTGACTTTGCTCTGTTTTCATTTAGATTATTATAATTTTACTGCATATCTTATCTTGTTATTTCTTTCTCCACCTCCACTTCCATTAGAGTAAAAAAAAATGCAAAGAGATAATTAACTCCTGTGAATACTAAAGCAACTGCTATTCCGATTATTGCTTCCATTTAGTGGTAGTAAATATGTATGCTGTCTTCAAAACTTCACATAACAGGATAAGTAGTTTTATCTCCAACTACTTTTCAAACTGAAACAAATAAACTATTGGTTTCTTCTAAAGAACATGTTTTTTTTCTCTCTTTTATTCAATAATATTCTTTTCGTTTGCAATTTCTTTGGTTGGATTTACTATTTTAAAATTACTTTTATTGTTTACCAATAAAAAGATATAAAATAAATTCCATATATATTTAGTTTTAGTATGTTTAGGTAAAAATAAATTGAATGTCAACCTGATTTATTTATTTTAATAACATAGTATTCTATATAAACTCTGGTCTATATTTCCCATATATTACTTGATGTATTCAGCAAAAATCCATAATTAGCAGATAATGTTTGTGGCAATGTGGAAAGGGAGAATCCAAGAAACCGTAAAGGTTTTCTGAAACACCTTCATTATTTTATATAAATATTGCTCATACTGTGTTATAACGAGAATACGACTTTCTCGTACGATCTGAAAATCAAATAAAAATTTATTTCTATGTGATTTATGATCAAATAACAATGTATTTCTATGTGATTTATGATCAAATAAAAATCTATTTCTATGTGATTTATGATCGAATTTATTTAGCCTTTTATTATAATCAATCAACCTTTTATTTATATCATCAGTTGCAAGAGTCTTTAAGTACAATATCTACGTTTACTTTAGCTAGTGATTACTCTATTTCTGATTTAGCACAAACTGCTGATGTGATATTTGGAAAAATAGCCCAGCTGGTGAAAAATGTAAGTGAATTGAGAAAAGATTTTAATGATATAGAACCAAAGATAAAAAAAGGAATAACGGCATAAATAAACGACTTTATCATCAAGTGAAGAATAATGACCCTTGTTTTATAATAGAACTAATCTAACAATAACAATACCTCAAACAAAAAATAAAGAAATAAATAAGTAATGCACTACATTACGAAGATGAAACTTTGGAATCAATTTAATAATTTCAATAAGAACATTATTTCCAACGATACCGCTGAGAATTTTCGGTGTTAGATGACATACATTTTGTAAGGCAGACGAGAATCTTCGTCATACTGAAGAAATAGTTTTATATATAAGTAATAAGCACAAATATCAATTTTGGCAAATATAAATCAATACTATGAGAAAGAGGGGATATGACCTTCTTCGTCTTACGCGTCTATGAATATAATGTACACAAACAAATCACGTCATTAGTATATGGAACTTTGACACAAATAGTTTAATATTTTTTGCCACATATGACTTCATCATCATTTTGCATTAAAAGACAGCAAAGATTACTACTCATATAGAAAACAAGTACCGATACAGTTGATATATTCTGAAAAATATCATTAAAATCTGATGTATGGCCAATTTTAATGAAAAGTGAACCTAGTCCTTCATACAAATGATGACAGTCTACTATCCAGGATGGTCTCTGTAACTAAACGTAAAACCTTGTATGAATAATTTATTAAAATTGCCCAAAATAATTTTACTACATTAGATAGAAAATATCTGGTGTAAATGGCCGTTCAATTTTATACAAAATGATGCTGATCTACAAGCCAGTATGACTGCCATTACTATAAAACACACACACACACACACACACAAAATACCATTAAACAATGGTTCATTAGAATTTAACCAAATTTAGCAGAATCCTTCTTTTTTGCTCTTTTTTTTTTTTGGGGGGGGGGTACAAAAGATGCCGCTCTGCGCTGCGATTACTAAACATAGAACAAATTCAATTCTTCTCAAAACCACTCAATAGATTTGACTTTATTTGACAAAAATCACCAGACGCCTTTCAAATATAATTTAGTTTAGCAATTTTCAGTAACTGCTCAGATAACAAGAATTTGGCCAAATTTTGACAAAAGAAGCAACCTGGAATGAAGGTCTTTTTAACGTTGTATAAATGATCTGACACACCATCCGCGTAAGGCCACCATAACTACAAACAGTGAAAAATCTTTAAGCACTTTCTTCACAATAACTGCTCGTTGGAATGTGACCAAAGTAGACAGAAAGCATCATGGCATAAAGGACTTTCAAGTTTATGCAAATTATGCTGATCTGTCATTCAGTGTAGCTTGGGTTTACTTGGCTTCTTTTCAAGAACTGCTCATAAAACTTTACCAGATTTATCAGAAACCACCCTGGCATGAAAGTCATTTAGTTTTGTACAAATACTGTCATCAAATATGGTAGCCGTTAAAAAAATATAAAAATATTTAAATGACGTCCACTCAAAAAGTAGTAATTAGGATTCAATCAAATTTTACATAATGCAACATGGCATATAGGCCTTTAAAATGTATGGAAATTATGTTGATCTGATTTCCAATATGGCCACCATTTTTAAAAATATAAAGTCTTTAAAGGGCTTCTGCTCCAAAAATCTGAAGAAAATTTCACCAAATTTCACAGAAATCATCTTTGCATAAGGACGTTGTAAGTTTATACAACTGAGGCTGATATGCCATCAAATATGCCTGAAGATCGAAGACAGATATTTAAAGACATTTTGACAGAAAACATACTACTAACCCATATTTACTGGCCAATTGCATTTGCATACAGTTATTAGGCAGATATATTCGCCAGGTGAGGGATCTAGTGCCATCATAAAAATCTTATCACTATTCGTTACCGAATACAGATGGCTATTGTGAATAAGTGACATGGGGTTTTCATTAAAACACTTCTTGCAATATGTGGTTGGTTTCAGATGAAAATGGTGCTGATCTGATTTGCAACATGGATTCCATAGTGTTGAAAATCTCGTTATCGCTATATCTCCAGAACGAGTATGTCGTATTGGCATGGGGTTTTTACTAAAATATTTTTTCTATGATATGTTGTTGGTCATAAATAATCTTGTTATCACCACTTCTTTTGAACAGATAATCATACTGAGTGTCACGGAATTGTGTGTGGTAAAATGTTTATGCATGATATATGAACGAAAATATACTCCGGTTTCGTTGCCGTTTACAGCGTTACCCGAGGGTGGATTATTTTAGCCGTGGTTATTTCAAAATACTGAGTTCGGTTGACCCATTGATGCACGCGCAAAGTGGGCTGCATCGAAAAATCCACTTATCTCTAGTTCTCTGATAGTAGAGTTGACTAGAACTAGGGTACTTATAGCCCAAAATTACCTTATATAATCGCAATACAACGAGTTTTGTCAGGAAGCTGTCGGCTTTACGGAAGCAATCTTCAGTTGTAGAGGTATGTGAAATATAAAATTGCATTCTTTCTTACTATCCGTTGTATGTGTTTTGTATAATTGTTTTATATATTGTATGTTTCAGAATTTATTATAAATTTTACAGAGAGTCAGACCTATGTCACATGACGCCATGCTATCAGATATACTATAGTCTATGTCAAGTTAGCCATTTTTATAACTGAACAGAAAACTGAATTCAATTACACGTTTCATGCATTAAAGGATGAGTATTATTCGAGTCCTTGTAATCCGGTGAGATTATTCTTGTCGGACACCGATTCATGTGCGAACGTGTTTATTATTATAATAATTTCGTGCAGTAGTTCTGATGAAACAATTTAACGTGTAATGATGCCATTTCATGCTTAATGTATATTATTGTACTCGCAATTAACCGTGTCTAATGTACTACCCGGCTCAGTCGTTATATATTTAGCTGTTTTGACGTGGAGTCGTAGAACTATGTGGGGTTCCGTGTATGCCGGATGCTGGGGTCGATCGTGGCGTTAGCTCGGAGAACGGTATTGGTGTATTCGCAGTGAGGACAAAAGATTCCTAACCAACGGGTCTGCAGATAATAAGGAGGCTCTCGATGGATTCTTTGGCAAACTGGGAGGGGCGGACCATACGTGGTGGCTCCTTGACCATTCGACAAGAGCTGTCAGACCGGAAATACATCGGGATCGCCAATTGGATGCCAGGAGATACATATGTTCCATTATTGAATCAATATTATTCAATATCACTAAATGAGTGAAATCAATAATTCAGTATCGTTATGTGTGAAAATCAATTATACATACATCTTCCTTGTGGATGAACTATACATTGTTCATATTTTTGTATAAATTGTTTACATTGATCACCCTTGGTGATAGAATCAAACATTGTTCATATTTGTGTATGAAATCTATACATTGATCATCCATGGTGATAGATCCATATATCAGTCATATTTGTTTATAAGTTCCATACGTTGATTCTCGTTTGATTACTTGTTGAAGTTACATGTTCTGATTAGTTCCATTTAGGAACGGTACAATTTTCTTACATCCGTTGTTGAACTCGGTGCGCATCATTCCGTTAAATCCATTGTTGGACTTTATGCGCACAAGTATGGTGTCAGATTCATTATAAATAAACATCTCATTCACGAAATTGCTTTTAGTGTCTTCGTTAAATCCAATCCCAACCCGGCTTCACCCGATTACATTGAGATAGTTGTGTTACTGAAATATTTCTTGCAATATGCACTTGGCTATATTTGAAAACGGTGACAATCTGACCTCACAAAATTGCTGCCACAGCGGCCAGCTTGAAAATTTTGTTATCGCTATTCCTCCCAAGTGGATGGTCGTGTCGACATCTATAATTGGTCCTAAATGACAATGTTGTGTCTCTCCAAAATGGAAACCTTGGTGGCCAGCTTCAATTTCTTGCTATAGTTTCTCCTCCTTAAGAGACAATAGCAACATGTTGTTTTTAATAAGACACTTCCTGCAATATGTGTTCTTAAATGAAGATGGTGTTGTTTTTAGCTCCAATATGGCTGGCCACAATTACAGCCATGTTGAAAATACAGTTATCGCTATTTCTCTTGAACGGATGGTCATACTGATTTGGGGTTTTCACTAAAACACTTCTTGCAGCATGTAGTTGGTACTAAATTCATATCATGCCGGTCTGATCTTCAAAACGGCTACCACCGCAGAAGTCTTGAAAATCTCATTTCCACTCGTGATGAGTGGATGGTCATATTGACATGGGTTTTTCACTTAAACGCTTATGATTTGTAACTGGTCCGAAATAAAATTAGTGCCAATCTAACCTTCAATATGATCTCTACGGCAGCCATCTTTACAATCTTGTATCTTGTATCACTGTTTGTCTTAAAATGGATGGTCATTTTGATATAAGGTTTTCACTACAACACTTCTTCGAATATGGAGCAGGTCCTACATGAAATTGTGACGATCTGACCTCTTACATGGTAGCCATGGCAACCACTTCTTAAATATTTTTGATTACCACCTCTCTTGAATGGGTGGTCGTATAACCATGGGTTTTTCAGCAAAACGCTTCTTGCAATATCGATCTGATTCTGACTGAAAACGGTGTAGATGTGACCACTAACTTTGCAGCATTACTATGAACAAGTTGATAGACAAGATCCACTTGACTTGAGAGGCAAGTGCAAAGTCACTTCTTATATTTTTGTACTTCACTGAGCTTAAAAACACCGAGCTGTACAAACAGATTTTTTTTAATCACATTTTGTATTTAGTTGCATTTCGAGAAACAAATTGATAGTCAGCTATCTGAGATTGATTTCAAGAAGAAGGTCTCTACTAGGTTTTATTTTGCTGTAATTGTTTGTAAGCATAACACAGATTAGTATGAACGGATTTTAATCAAATCCGTTTCGTGAATACATCTGAAGAATACCTCAAATAAATTCCAGTTCAATGGTCATCGCTTGGGGATGGGTAACCATAATGGCATGTGAATGCAGCAATCAAAAATAAAATATTAATTAACCGAACTTAACATGTGGGTATTTCTTGAAAATAATCGAGACGAATTCAGTAATCATCCATCCATAACATCAAGTTCAAGATCAAAAACTATATCAAGATTGTTATGCTGCACTTTATCTTGTAGACATGTTATTTCAAACATTATGACGTTGTTTTTTTTTTTTTGTTTTTTTGTTGTTGTTGTTTTTTTGTTTTGTTTTGCTTTTTTTTACCAGATTCAGTATGTTGGAATATCTTAATACAAAAACACATTTGAGATCGTTTCAAAACCGAACAGCTAAATAGAAATAAAGGAATGAAGAAAGTGACTTTGGCGGATTTCCAACAAGTTCTTCTCGGCCATTTTGTCAGTTCCTTCCATGAACTCTTTTATTTCATACGGCAATTGTTGGTTAATCCATCACTGTATAAAACTTCCCTAAACTGGCCCCTCTATAACCCAGCCATCTTCTGCAGACTGGCCACATATGTTGGTGCAGACTTGCCACATAAATGTACCAAACATTTGATCCCAACTCTCACATTTAATGACGTCTTACTGTATATTCTCCATGATTATAAAGTAATCGTTTAACAAGAAACACAGACTAGTAAATACAGTATAAACTCCTTTATCCAACAGATCCATTTTGAGATTGAACATGTCGGATAAAAACAATTATATCAAATAGATCTTATTTACTTTTAATAACTTTCAGCACATTTCATCATTTATGATTTATTAAAGTGATACAGAGAGAGTAAAGAAAAGTAGACTCTAAACAGATGTATGCATTACAGGAATTAGTTTTGCTGTTGGTCAATTGGTGTCTTGCATGCTTAGTCTCTTAAATTACCCAACAGTAGGATGCTATGGACAACGATAACGTGAGGCTCATTCCTATGTAACCAGCATCAACATAACATTCAGGTGTGGCTTCACGTTTCATGGCAAGTGTTAAAAAGGAAAATAAGAATACACAAATTCCAATAGTGAAGGTATGACTAATTGACTTGGATTACCATATCGTCAAAAGTTCCTGTACCCTCTAATTTTCTGTACAGTATCCGATTTATTTTTGAACTTTTTTTTTTGGTTCAGAAAACTGTGTTCATATTAATAAATTGTATTTTGCTTTACTAGTCTATACAATAATAAAGATGTAACTAGTGTTTTATTTCTTTATATTCTTGAGCCAAACAAGAAATTCATATTACAAAGGGTTATCTTAATGAAGAGCTCAGGGTGACAATACATGTTTGACCGTATAAAAGTCTACACTCTCTAAGTTGCATAATTTAAAAAGAAAATATATTAAAATTAGTATTTTTACCCATAATTATTTGCACCCCTCCCCCCTAAAATAAAAAAATTTAAAAATAAAATTTAAAAAAGTGGTTGCTAAAGCAGCATTCCAATTGCAACTCAAATGGTCGCATTTGGGACTATACTTCAAAACTGCTAAATAAAAATTGTCAACTGTTTACCCTCTGGCGAGCATCAGAATCATAACGCAGCAACTAGAAAATTACATCAACACTTTCTGAATACAAGTATACACTATGTTCTATGCTAAAATCATTTGGCAGATGCCATTTAATTCACAGCATAACCACTTTTCGATTGTGAGACTGTGGGTTCCTATTAAAGCTGCCGAGTGCACCAAAATTTATAATCAATAACCGAAACGATGAAGCTTAGTCGAACCAATTAGACATTCAACCATTCTCCCGATCTGCCCAATAGGCCTACAGCTGATGGATATTTATATACAAAACCATATAATGATAATGTGCATGGCGTACCTCGCTCATCTTGCTGTTCTTTAATTTAATGTACGTCTTTTACCTCTCATTGTGACAAAATTCAGTTTTTAAAGCATGTCTTTGTTGAATATATCTGACAATTTAGATAAAACATCCTTAGGATCGTACTGTCGCATATATGTACGTGATTAAAACAATCGATAATGCAACCGGACACTCTGCCGTAGACATCCTTATATGGATCTACAATGACCACAAGAAACTGCAGTGGTTTACAAAGTTGAAACGGTGATTCTTTGGAATAAAATGTTACCAATCAGGTTCTGTTAACAAAACATGTTTATCAAAGGTAAACAGCTTAATGAACTTGTGGTCAACAAGATCAGTAAATCAACCGGATGTGTAATTTTGTCCAATGTGCAGTACAATCAATTTTCGTAAACTTCGGCTTTTTCCTAGTGATGTCCAATTGGATGTGAAAATCATCAGTTCTTTCAGAAAAAAAGTAACAAAAAAATCTTACGATTGGAACATTTATCAATTAATTGGAACAGATAGTTTCTGCGTCACAGGCAGCCACGTGGAAGTTCGTTTACACGGTAACCAATTTTTGTAAACGTTTACAGGAAGTAAACTAAACTAAGCCGCTTACACGTTTAAACCTTGCAGCCTTAGTTCTTATGTTAAGTCGCAATTTGTGTGTGTGTGTGTGTGTGTGTGTGTGTGTGTGTGTGTGTGTGTGTGTGTGACTAGACAATAAACCTCAGCTGCCTCAACTAAGAATCAGGAAAAATGCGGACATGGATACAAATGCAGAAAATTTAGTCGTCAGTAAAATTACCGTTAGTCAAACCACCATAAACGCAGATATAGCTATCATTGAATTTAAGGCCCGGAAATATGGAGAGATGGTTTAGTGAACTCCAAACAGTGAATTTTAGTGTCTGGCATGAGGCTAAAGCAGATGAAGACAGTAACTTTTTTGTCAGAGAGATCTAACTATATTATTAAAAATAATCTTATGCTTTTCATAATTACTCTATAATATCCCTAACTAAAACCTTCACTTTTTGTCATCTTCTTCCATTGATTCCCCACTCAACTGATTTCTGCTCTGTGTCTAAGGTTACCAAATTATCAGCTCTTGACAACTTAAAAATTGAAATGGCCACTAATAGTTTCAAGGAGGTCACCCTGTGACTACTAAAGTTTTGATAGGTTTGGAGTAATGAAATATTGTATTTTTTCTAAACACTTTTATTCCGGAATTCAAACGTTTATCAAGTATTGTCAGTATCATGAATTAATTCATCAGTAATACTGTTAATGTAAAGGGTCTCTATTCCTGTTAAGTTTATTTCATCTATTCTTCTGGTACTTTCTGACAGAATTGTCAAACAGGACAAAATTGGCAACATATTAAAGTGTTTTCAATTTTTCATCAAACATATAATGTAGGTGTACTGTATTTAAATACTGCATTTTAGATTGAACGAATTCAGAACAAGACCTTGTATGCCCAGTACCAGAGTAATAAAAAACATATAGTTGAGATGAACTCTTGACAGACAAAGGAAATGGACCTTTTGGCACGGAACTGCAAAACAGTCTGTTGACAGTATGAATACACACAGTTTCAATCCAAGCGTCTGAGGGGAAAAATGGTACCATCGCATATTATATTTGTAATTATTAACTTGTCATTGCATGTACACCTATATATACAGAAGACAGACTAAATTTAGAAAGAAATACAGTTAGACTTAGTGTGTCCTTTCGAAATGGATTTCAACATTTTCCTATTTAGTTACTACTTAATTGTATTTACAAGCTGTGTACAGCTGGTCATACTTTCTCCACAAAAAAAGCAACATGTCAATCAGAAATCTAATACAGTTTGCATTTGTAGGACCTAACAATAAATTTATTTGCAATGTATTGTTTGAAATCTATAATTAAATGTGTATATTTTCATTTCTACTTTTCAGCCAAACGTTATGGAGATGGTGTTACTTTTCAAAGGAGGCGTTCTATTCTACCTGGGATACATATAGTCCACGTAATTCTTCTAGAAGCAAGATGATGTTCCTCACCAAAGTCCTCATTGGAAAACAGACCAAAGGAGATAAAGGGATTCGAGTTCCACAACCTCGTATCAGTGGTAGACCAGAATTGCATGATAGCTTTGTTGATGATGTCAATAATCCTTTCATCATTTTTCATGACACACATACCTACCGAAAATATTTGGTAACATTGAAGTTGAACAAACAAATAATCCTTTAGTGAACAATAGTGCAATAAATTTCAAAGATCGGCTTTTCAGTAAAGATGCGTGTTTGCTATTCTAAAGTTTTTTTTTATAGTTTTTTTTATTTTATTTTTATTTTTAAATTGGTATGCTTATATATGACTAAATGAGACAATGAAAAGTATCAGTTTCCCTGTTTCAAAAAGCATTATCCACCGTGTCAAAGCATAACATAATAAGGACGAAAACTGTAACCCTTACCCGGTGTTTGCAGACAAAAGATTTGCCGTACATTACCATAAATCAACATATCGATGAATGTTTGACATCATTGGAAGCTGTGTACCTCAGAGAGATACTCCTTTTTGAACTCCTCTGCGATGAGTTTCTTGCGTGCGACAGCGGGGTCATTTCAAAGGGATAGAACTGAAGTGTTCGACGCGTGATAATGACTTCCCAGCCAAAGCAGTTCAGTGTACACGGATTATTCATGCAAACGTAAATGATAGACTCCAGGACCATGCGATTTTGAATGCATTCACTGTGTTTAAGCCTAACACTTTTCGTGCATATGTTAATGACATGCCACAGCTTGGTTATGATTATGTGGACACTGTGATCGGTCAACACGGTCAATCAAGAGAAAATAGTGACGCAGTCATCAGTGCCGACGAAGTAATGAGTGGGGAATTCTCAAGTACATTGTGTTAAAACAATTCTAGAGTTCTGTTAGCAGGTTAATTATTAACAAAAATAGTTCCAGTGAAACGATAATACACCTGACGAGACCTATGGAGGGGTCGAAACATTTTTGTTGGCGACTATATATTACAAACGGATTCATGTGTGTCTATGAAGTCCGTCAAAAAGTCCGGTTAAACTCGAGGGGGAAATATATATATATATATATATATATATATATATATATATATATATATATATATATATATATATATATATATATATAATTAAACCACATTGTAAGATCAAATGTATAAAGAACTTTGCAATCAATAAGCCTTACAAATGAAAGAAAATAAGTATAAATTGGAATGAGAAAAATTGAGATATACTTTCTGCATTGTAACAAAATGAAAATCAATTAAAATGAATACAATTTATTTACCTTCATATTTTATTGCAACCAGGTAGATGTAGTCATACCATCATCATCATATTACAATAGTATCCTATTGCAGTACAATGAAATTTCTTAAGACTGAAACCCAATTCAACCAAAATCTCCTGAAACCGAATTATGTTTCTGGTCACAAATTTGTAATTCGTTAAGTTCAAAAACTTTAACTAAAAAAACTGAAACTCCACTACTCTAAAATCCGAAATAAACGTTAATTCCCAAATGTCAGTTTTACACTAAATTGCAACACATAAAACTGAAACTTAATCAGAGTATATAGCTGTCCAATGATCTATCAGTTAGATAGAGCAAATAAAATTAACATAAAAAGGAGGATTTTCAACAAATTACTACACAGATTCAACTGGCCAGATTTTAAATGGCATATTTTCCCAGTATGATAGGTTGTATCTAGTGTCACTCTGAAGGACATGTAGTGCTGAGCCAAATTACTGCACCATCAAGTCACACATACTCAACAGAAAAGGTATCACTTCCCAATATTGAAAATTCATATTTTACATTATTTTGCTTCTGTAAATTGTTTTGTTTCCCATTTTTGTATGCATTTTGTATGTTTTCATTGGTCAAGATAGTTTTTAGGCCAGTTAAGCAACTCAAGCATCAATGATCATTATGCAATACGAGTGTACTTATGCACAGCAGATGGATTTTAACTTGACGAGGCTTGTGAATGTTTGCAATGTCAATATCATAATCTGTGTTGGAAAAAAGTCAAAATATAGAAGTGGGGTTTTTTTTGTCTCAAAGATTGACTGTGAGATATGTCGATAATTGATACCTATCGTTTTTGCAGAGTATACACTAATCACATAGACACAACTACTAGAACTTTGCAACCCCTGTTACAGACTGTTCTGATTCTGCGGATGACTACTTGCGGTGGTTCTATTAAACCTTTACACGAGAGATTTTCAAAAAGACCACCAAGCTTGCCTGTCAGTTAGTATTTGTCGGACAATGAAGACAACCTGCACAAAAGAAAGTTAGTAATGTTAGCAAAGTAAGTCAATGTGACCTACTTTCGATCTGGAGAGGATTCGTAATGCGTGGAACACTCAAACCAAGTTTCATGCCTATACCATGCCGGCAGCTGATTTCTCCCGAGTACGAGTTAAAAAAAATGCGTTTTTTTTTCTTCGCTTTTTGTAGAGTCCACATTAGTAAGAAGCCAGACATAGCCGAGATTTATCTTAAATATCCATAAAAAGGTTTGAGGCATCCCTCAGATTTGAAATATTTTTTTTGGTCAAATTAAGATATATCAACTCAATAGAGACAAGATAACTATAATTATCGGATGATAAGCTCATCTATGACAAGTCCGAACCATTTTTACAATACCATACACACTAGCTTATAAGTCGAATCCGACTGCAAACAACATAGACTCTGATCCGCCGTCTACTTATTACTCGTAACAAGCGGACTGAAACTGAAAAAGCAATTGACCGGCTGTCAAATGGCAAAGCATTTAGAGCCGATTATATACCAGTAGACGTCTACAAAGCTTGAGGTACGCACATGGCATAGAAACTAACTGAACTCTTCCAGTTAATGTGGACTCAGGGAACTATATCACAAGAGTACAAAAATGCATCCATCGTCCAACTGTACAAGCGGAAAGGCAACATATAATCATGCAACAACCATCGGGGCATCTCCTTGCTCTTCTGCTTGTGACAATTTCGGTCCCACATCAGTATTAAGAAGACAGAGGTGATTCACCAACCTGCACCAGGAAAGCCTTACGTACAGCCTAAAATCACAGTACATGTCCAAACCCTCGTGGCAGTGGACAAGTTCACCTATCTCAGCAGCACACTGTCATGTGCAGTCCAAATCGATGATGAAACCAATGCTAAAGCAAGTGTGGCCTTTGGCAGACTACGTGCAAATGTGTTGGAGCACGGAGGCATCAGTCTACAAACAAAACTTAAGGTCTACAAAGCCAATGTGTTGCCGACCCTGCTGTATGCTTGCGAAACCTGGATGGTGTACAAACGCCATGCCAAGAAGCTGAACCATTTTCGCATGGTGCCTGAGGAAACTGATGATGATAAGATGGCAGGACAGGGTCCCAGACACTGAGGTTCTCACACGGGCAGGCATTCCGAGCACCCCCACTCTGCTGATGAAATCACAGCTGAGACGAGCAGGCCACGTCGCCAGGATGTCAGAAGGATGACTACCAAAGAAGATCTTCTATGGTGAGCTCAAGGAGGGAAACCGAACTCAGGGTGGTCAGAAGAAATGCTTAAAAGATTCCCTTAAGTCATCCTTGAAACACTTCAAGATTGACTGTGTATCTTGGGAATATCTCACACAAGATCACTCCACCTGGCAGAGTCTCATCCACACTGTAGATACAGACTTTGAACAGAGGAGAATTACAGAGGCAGTGCAGAAGCGTGAGCAGCGTAATTCTCAGAATTGCAGCACGTCCGTTTTGATCAAGTAAACCCAAGCAGCATCTCTTGTCAAGTGTGCCACAGACAGTTCAGAGCACAAATTGGCCTGACGAGCCACTCACGTACTCACAGAAACCAAACCAGTTAGTGATGTCGTGGTCATCTTCGAACTCAAAGGACGAACAATACTCGTAACAAACTGCAGAGAACCAGATATGGCCGGCGCATTGTGTGAGGGCATATCTAGATCTATGCAGTTTGCAAATGGGCTCGACTTATAAGCAAATATATATGGTACTTTGGCAGATATTTACTAAGGATATATTTGTATAATATTAAATCCACCCCTAAGTTTGGCAAATGTATTACGCCAGCCTTCTGATCTTATCATTGCAGAAATATATAGACAGTAAGCCATACATATAACTGTTAAATATGATAGAAAGGTCAAAAGATGGATTGGATTGCAATTACTAATGGAATATATTGAGCAGGTTCCACTATATATATAATCTTTTTTGTCTGCCTAATGTTGTGTAATTTCAGCACTGCAGACAAAGCAAAAGATAGGAAAAAATGATGAAAATTGATAAATTAAATGTTTCAAATCTGAACGAGGCAATGTGTTTCCCTCATAAAATTAAATTGAAAATTTTTGAAAAAACATGCTGAAAATTTGTAATGGAAACAAATATACAAGAAATTGCAAAGAAACCTGGCAAAATTGTAAATTAGAGCAGAATTTTTTTGTAACTTCAGGAAAAGATTTTGATTATATTCCAGAGGGCCTTTAGACTAAAGTGTTTTGCTTTAACTAACAATTAACTATCTGTTATTGACATGTTTTCTGCAATTTTCAGGCAAGCAAGTGAAAATCAAGAATATAATAACATGCCCATTTTGCTCAAGTGACATTGAGGGTTTATCTAATTAAAAAAAATGAAGAAACATCATTTGCTTGTAAAGAAACATTTTTAAAATGTATGCCTTCCTTTTTGTTTTAGGTATCTCTTCCTGTATGAAGGGTTCTGTTATTGGCTACCACTCCTGGGGTCCCTGGAGTGGGGTAAATAGGTGTGGGTTGGTCATAAATCATATACAGGGACATTTTCAAATACTTTGTTTTTACTAAACTTCATGTTCGAGTCTTAGCAAGAAGACACATCATACATATATACTAAGTGACCCTTGGGGGGACGGGAGGAGTAAGAATGTACTGAGAAGTGTGGTCAATACTGATGGCAAGCCATGCTACTTCCAAGTTGCTTTAGATAGCTGGTTCTTTAGAACACTTAGCATATTAATTTTCACTCCATCTTACGAAAGAGAGTAATGGGAAATATGATCACAGCATCATCAGACTCTTTCAACTCATTTTGGTAAAGGGACAAAACAATTGCAGGAAGATTTGTTGTGGATGCTACATTTGATTTAAAGAAATGATTAAAAAAAACATGCTTCACCCAAACCAGTTGCAATATAGTAATGAGTATTTAGGTTGCTGGTGTGTGCATTGGTTCATCTTCGCTTTATCAATCAACCATTATATTTAACAGTAGCCCTACTATTAAAAAATGTTGCTGTTCTGCCTAACCACTCTCTTGGAAAGTATTAGCCTTCAAGTGTTGGCAACGACTCCAGTGTACAGTTTTTGGCGAGTAACAACTCAAAATTTGAAGTCTAGCTCCGACATGTACTAAACCTTCTTTTCAAAATTTTAATGGTTACTTATATTAAGACAATCTAGCTTACTTTTCCTGATGGGCAGACTTTTGTGAAATTCAGTCTGTCACTTAGCATTTTGTTTAAAATTCAGTCATAGGCATTTCAATCATCATACAGACACCAGTCATAGGTTCATCAATCATCATTCCAGAAGTTAGACTGTGACTTCCTATTTTATTATGCAGAGGATATTATGTTACGCTGTTGTCCAATCATCCATCTCTTACTAATTTAGTTTCTGCATAATAACTCAAGTTGTCCACCATCTACAGTTACCAAACTTTGTGGATAGCTTGCACAAGGTGCAATAAAGAATCATTCTCATTTTTGAGTCAAAATGTCAAAGGTCAGGGTCATAGTAACTCAAAGAAGAAAAATGGTTTCTGCACAATAACTTGAGTCCTACATCATTTACAACTACCAAACTTTTAGATAGCATGCACTTGGGATAAGGAATAACCCTGTCAATTTTAGAGTCAAAGTTTATGGCCAATGACTGAAAGAAAAATCATTTACACACAACAAATCGAGTTCTACACCATCTGTTGCCATTCTTTGTGGATGGCTTACATACTGGGACATGAAGAAACATATCAATTTCTGGGTAAAAAAAGAAAAGGTCGAAAGTTAATTTGACTGAAAGAAGAAAAATGTTTCCGCAAAATGAGTTTAGTACAAACCTGGACCAAAACTTTGCAGCTGGCTAACACTTGGAGTAAGAAAGTACACTATAAAATTTGGGATCAAAGGTCACGGTCACTGACTGAAAGAAAAGCTATCTCTGCACAAAAGTTTCATTTATTGAGAATGTACCTTCATCAAGTTTGTGGATGACTTACACCTTTTGCAAGAAAGACGATTTGATTTTGAGATCTAAAAGTCAAATTTCAAGGTCATTTTGATGAAAGATCAATTTTTTTTGCATAATTACTTAGTACTTTGACCGAAGTTTGTAGAAGGCTTGCATTTATGATATGGAAGAAGCCTGTTGATTTTGGGGTCAAAAGGTCATGGTCATTGTGGCTGAAAGAAAAATGGGTTTTGCAGAATAATTTTTTGTTCTAGGGTAAGTTCCATGACCAAACTTTGTGGATAACTTGCACTTTAAGAAACCTATAGATTATGTGGTCTGACGGTCAGGAATCATGGTATGTCTAATAAGAAAGTAATGATTTCTACACATAAGTTTAGTTCAAGACCACATATCTTGACAAGTCAATAATCTCCCAAGTCAACCATAAAATGCTACTGCTTAGACAAATGACTATTGAATATACTGTGATCATATAATATACCATTCATGGTATTCTTATTTTGTGATACAATCTTTTGGGGTTTTCCACCTATTTTATGGCATCATAAAAGTTTCAGAATTTATCATTCAAAAGAACAGCAGCTGCTTTACCATATGAAAATTAAATATATGTTATATATCATTAAATCACTTTAACAAAGAATTACAGGCATGTAAAGATTTAAAAATCTAACACAAATGCTTTTTCTTTGCAAGAATTACAAATAAAATGCATTTCAGCTAGTATCTTGGGCATTATTATTAACATATCAAACTTTGCAGGGGATAAAACTCAGACAGTTGAATGGGCAGTAAGGTATGTGAGGCAGAACTAGTTGCTGTACATCAATCTAAATATTTATGCAGGTTGTTCTTTAGGATGAATATGTTATCTTTTCCTTGGATGTCACTTGCATTTGGAGAAGGAGTATGGTACTTCTGCCAAAAGAGAGTTTATCCACACATAAAGACTTTTTGTTTTGCATAAGCATGTAGTGAGAAAAAAAGTTATCACTTTTCCTTTTTTTTATTGTTCACCCATCAATAGCTGATAATTATCGGTATTGATCATAGAAGATAAGAAAACTTACCTAATCGGATTAGTGAGTATTTATTGCACTCCCAAGTATCTAATGTTGTTTTAATGTAAGTAAGATTGTCAACATGAAGCTATGATGCATACATTAATGATTCACTTTAAGCTTAATTTGCAGATGCCTTTGTTGTCATCATTATCATCACCATCACCATTTAACAATAACAATCAAATGCGGAAAACGATTATCACTTACTAGAATTATAGACGAAGACAAAGACCTGATTCATCCCAGGCATTATGGATTAATTCTTGTACTGTATCCATGTTATTCACATTATTATTATTATTATTATTATTACACAATTGTGATTATGATTTCTTAAGAACAACAAAATAGTTAAACTTTAGTAATACTTACGTGAATATTTTATCCAAGCATGTAAAGATGAGCTCTGCTGATCCAATGTTACAGGCTGGTATTCCAAGGAATCTTGTTGATATCCTGTTTACATCCTTGTCAAAAACACGAACTAAGACTGTCAGCAATTTATTATCCCCTTTATGGGGTTTCTGCATGACGAGTGATGTCATTTTTGCCACCATAACAGACTTTAAAATCAGCTTTACAGGAAGAGCAGAATGCATATTCATGTCCCTTTAAACTTGATTTCCATCCATCACTGAATTTCGTGTGATATTTCGCTTGCTTGGATTTTGATGTTTTGTCATTGGGAGATAATGCACGCTTAGACATCTCAACTAACACCAAAGTAAAACCGAGCCAGTTTTATGCCACTTGAGTAATCCAACCATAATCAATTAACATCTTTAATCCTGTCCAAATTACTTTTTATCATACATAGTATAGACTCTAATTCATCTCGACAACTTTAAGCACAGAAGCAGAACATACCTTGTGGATAGAATCAAAGTAACGTTTATTGTTTCATGCTGATGGAGCTTTTCAGTAACCCAGCCATAATCAATTATTGTCTTTAATCCTTCCCAAATTACTTCTACTCACACATAGCATAATAAAACCTCAAATGAAGCCAGTTGACCATGCCAACAGGATGTAAGGATGAAATTAGCAAGTACATTGACTTGCCCTGCTTAAGCCAGTTCAGTCACTTGATCATAGGCAGTATTACCGTAAATATACTACACTTGAGCCAGAATTTGAGAAAAAAAAAGAAAAATAAAATTTTTTATAATTTTGCGTTCACGGGAGATTGCAGTGACGGGAGACACCCCTAAACTCGTGAGAAAAACCCTCCTGTGCGGAAGGCTCACACGTATGCAGATTTCTATGTTGTATAATGCATCCTATAGCAATTCTGCCAAGAATGATTCTCATTATTATGGAATTACAAACGTTTGCACACTATCTAATTTGGTTG
The DNA here is from genome assembly GCA_029931535.1 of Margaritifera margaritifera. NCBI lineage: Eukaryota > Metazoa > Mollusca > Bivalvia > Unionida > Margaritiferidae > Margaritifera > Margaritifera margaritifera. The sequence continues at coordinate 50,438 of JAQPZY010000207.1, read as the reverse complement.
ATTTTTGAATCTTGAAAATAAAACTTTAAGCATCAACTTTTGTCCTTCTCCTTTACAACCCAGTTATTTTATTTTCCAAGTGAAGAATTTTCAAAGTAAAATAAAACTCAAAAAGCTAGTTACATATATAACTAAGTGGTCTATAGTTTCAGTAATGGAGATGTGAAAAGGTGTAAACAACACACCCTGCATACCAAACTGCTAATATTGTCAATATTGAATGCTAAACCAAGGCCAGATGAAGCCCACAGTATAATTTAGGGTAAAAATGACAATGATGGAGGATTTTCAGGTACATTTTTAAGATGGAGGTTCTAGGTTCTGATGCAAGTTCTTTTTTATTCCCTCCATTGTCATTTTTACATTAAAAATATTGCAGGCTTCCTTCAGTTTTATAATTTGTAGCAATTTGGTATGCAGGGTGCGAACAAAGCCAATGAAGCTAAAAACTTGAGTCCAGTTGGGGACAAAGATGTAGTACTCACTGAGACAATCCCCTCAATGAATTTGATGACTGGTTTGATCAGCAGTGGAATTATATGAACTCAAATTAAAAACCTTACCTTCATTTAAGGTTGAAATTATGCACATTTTGCACTGAAACCTGAAAACTACATTTCCGACCTGTCATACCTTTGGAAGCATTAAAGATGTCAAGCTGGTTTTAGCATTTATATTTTTGACGTAATACCAAATGAAAAACAGAAACTGCTTCAATGCTGCAGACATAATAGTACCATTCATGCTGAAATGATGTGGCAAAACATCCACAAAAGCCAGAAACTGTATATAAATGTACATTTATTTTGTTCTTAAAGTAACATATGAATGTCCCTAGAGCTTCAGTAGAACATTAACATACTATTGGCCAAGGAATGGAAGAATATATTAAGTACACAAATTTCAAAAGTACAAAATAAGCAACTTCAAGAAAAGTTAGGAAAATGACTTGGGATTATAATTACACGTATCTTTTATATTCAAGACAATTACTTTGCATATATTTATTCTGTTCTTAAGTGACAATACATGTTCCTGAATCTTATCCAACTCAATATTGATACAATACTGACCTCAAGAATGGGGAGGACATAACAAAAAGAACATTTTATGAAAAAAACCCAATAATTCCCGCCTTCAAGCAAATTGTTTTACCGATCTGGAAATGGAACCTGCTAGTTACTTAAAATAGACACATCAGGTGACTTTAGTGGTAACTCTAGTGTTACTACTGTTCCATTAATTCATATTTTCCTGCTGCTTGAATAACCAATCAAAAAATAAGTCAGTGCCACTAAATACCAGGTCAAATCCTGAGCTTTAAGTTACAAACCATGAAATGAATAATTTTACCAGTGAAACAAAAATAGAATGCAGAATGAACACGAAGAATGAATGCAAACAAAATGATGGATGCATTTTTTTAAAAATGCAGAGCACAAATGCAAAATGCTGAAAACAGAACAGCAAATGATAAATGAAAATGGAACAAAACAAAACAAAAATGCACTTCATGAATGTATTTCAAAACTGATTTTAGGGCTGCTGCTAAATTTATACAATTGACGGCCCATTCACATAATAATCTGGGATCAGATTCTTTACACCGACAAATTGTTACTCCTTACAAGCTGTGACCTTGTTCTTGTCAAGGCCGACATAATCACCACTGATGTGGTGATATTATCACCAGTGTTTGTATCTGCATAATTTATATTTGAACAAAACAAAAGATTAAATAAAATTTGCTACCAAATACTCAACAACTATACTTGTACATTTATTGCAGTTTTATTGTTATTTATCATTAATTTCATTCTATATTTTGCATTTATGCATTTGCTGTTTTTATAAAGTACACTTTTAATTAGTAAAACTATAAATGCAATAGTTATCTTCCTTTAACACTCTCCAAAAAACACAACTTTGTTAAATGCATTTCCATCTTGTTCTAAATGAATGAAAACAAAAGGAAACAAGGAATGAAAGCAATAAATGCAAAATCTGAATGCATTTCTGTGAACCCAAATAAAAAAAAATTTGATGATAGCTGAAATGAAAACATGAATAGAATACAAATGGAATGCAAGCAAAATGAATGAAATCTGAATGCATTTCAAATGCAAATGAAGCAAAAATTAAATACAAACAAAATGCAGTTTTGGTAAAATTATCCATTTCAGCATCTTTACCAGAATTTGACATTTTAGTCAAGATACTGCCTATTTGATTGCAAATGAGTTGCATGAGAACTCAAGTTCTAAATGAGTCACATGAGAACTCAAGTTCTAAATGAGTTGCATGAGAACTCAAGTTCTAAATGAGTCCTATGAGAACTCAAGTTCTAAATGAAGTCACCAATCGGTAGCACTTTCTCTGCTTGCCATCTATCAGCAAGCAAAAATATCACATTACATGTCACCTCAGGCTAGGATGCACGGACAAAGTTGCTAATTATCACCTCCCAAATTTACTGACAATAATCAATTTATCAGTTAGGGTTGTCCACAAAACATTTCAAATGATGGACAAAGATGACAGACACACAAGCCTTCTTCTGTATATACATGAAACAAAGTTTTAACAAAATGAGAAAAAAAGTCACCTTTTTGAGTGTTTAATTCATCAAAACAATTAAAAACCAGAAAACATAGCACAGATGTGTATGCTAAGAAAACATACCATAGATGTGTATGCTAAGAATGGAAATATTAAGTCTAAAAGTGAATATCAAAAAATTGTGGTGTTGTTCATAAACTTGAAAAATGCTCCAACTGTTTGGTATTATTATAGTTATTATTGAATTATAGTTATTAATGCATTAGTTATTATTGGATTATAGTTATTACTGACTTATAGTTATTAATGAATTACAGTTATTACTGACTTATAATTATTCATGAATTACAGTTATTATTAAAAAATTTTAGTTATTACTGACTTATAGTTATTAATGAATTACAGTTATTACTGACTTATAATTATTCATGAATTACAGTTATTATTAAAAAATTATAGTTATTACTGACTCATAGTTATTAATGAATTACAGTTATTACTGACTTATAATTATTCATGAATTAGTTATTATTAAAAAATTATAGTTATTACTGACTTATAGTTATTAATGAATTACAGTTATTACTGACTTATAATTATTCATGAATTACAGTTATTATTAAAAAATTATAATTACTGACTTATAGTTATTAATGAATTACAGTTATTACTGACTTGTAATTATTCATGAATTACAGTTATTATTAAAAACTTATAGTTATTACTGACTCATAGTTATTAATGAATTACAGTTATTACTGACTTATAATTATTCATGAATTAGTTATTATTAAAAAATTATAGTTATTACTGACTTATAGTTATTAATGAATTACAGTTATTACTGACTTATAATTATTCATGAATTACAGTTATTATTAAAAAATTATAGTTATTACTGACTTGTAGTTATTAATGAATTACAGTTATTACTGACTTATAATTATTCATGAATTACAGTTATTACTGAAAAATTAGTTATTACTGACTTGTAGTTATTAATGACTTAGTTATTACTGACTTTTAATTATCCATGAATTACAGATATTTTTAAAAATTATAGTTATTACTGACTTGTAGTTATTAATGAATTACAGTTATTACTGACTTATAATTATTAATGATTACAGTCAGCTTCAGATCATCCTTAACCTGAATACAGTAATCACTTACTGGTTACATTTTCAGAATTTTTAAAATATTTTTATTTAATCAATTTATCTAAGCAACCCAAATGTAACCTTATTTTTAAGAAAACTGATGGTTACAATGGTATTATTTATATAAACGCAAGGAACAATCTATTTTCTGAGAAGAGTTATCCTCGACGCATATTAAAACCGTAAGAACTGACGTTAACCATGGATTGATAATGAACATCCCTCTTGGTGAACAAGAAACATGTTCCTTGCATTTTCTAATGACTGAATAAGAAAATCAGTATTCTTATGTATGCTGAAGACAAGTAAGACAGATGAAATTAAATTACAGCTGCATTGCAGATTATTATGCTTCAAACTGCTATCACCACAGTTACAATTATGTCTTGAAATTCACAACAGATGGAAGAAAGATATGCATGTGGCAATAAATTTGGGATATCCTCTGGGACATTAATGATGTAAGTTGTTAATAAGATGTCTTTCAAGGGTCCTGAATAGTGAATCTCTGATGAAGATTGTTTAATTGACACAATGACAAATTGGAACCTGATTTGATTTCATAGTAATTATAACTAAATATACTTTTCCAAAGTAATCTGTAATGGCACAGTCAATCTTAAAGCGAATATGAATTTTGTAAAGATTCCTTCCCTCAGGATTGGCCTTCCTTTAATACCTTCACCAGTTCACCAGACTCTTTCAACTCCTGAAAAGTTGTGGAGAAAAAAGACATGCTAATTAAATTTACATTTATTGTCATATTATTGATACCACATATACTTGCTTTTAAGTTGAGTCCAACTGCAAACAACACTGACCCTGATCTGCCATCACATAATGCACAGGCAGATCAGGGTCTATGTTGTCTGTTCTACTGATTACTCTTAACAAACTGCATAGACCCAGATCTGATGGTACACTATGTGACCACAGATATGGGTCTGTGCAGTTTGCAGTTTGACTCAATTTTTATAAGCAAGCATATACAGTATGTGACAAATGTTTACAAATCTTGTGTTCTTAGATACTGCACATTTGTTAATTTAAACATTTAATGAAGTCATGTGAGAATGTCATACATTAATAAAAGCTGAACATAAATGTAAGGAGTATACTGTATAACTGTATATACTCGCGTACATAATCCTGGTTCAAATGCAAACAACATGGACCCTGACCTGCCGTCACATAATGCGCCGGCAGATCAAGGTCTATGTTGTTTGTTCTACTGAGTAGTCCTTACAAACTGCATAGACCCAGATCTGCCAGCGTATTGTTGTTTGATACAAAGCTACCATTGCATCAAACTACATTGCCTTGCTAAACTTATTTTTGCTTAGATCAGCCTGGGAACATTGTATGATTTCAACACCCTTTTGATTCAATCAAAGTAAAGCAAGTGGGATCAGTTACAAGTTCTTCCAACCTGAAAGTATATCTCCAATGTGTATTGTCTATGTCTCCAATGTGTATTGTCTATGTCTCCAATGTGTATTGTCTATGTCCATGTAAAACTTTAATAAATTACACTCAGATATAGCCACAATTTTAGTACAACATGTAACATACAAGTTGGTCTCCAAATGGTGAATTAATGATAAAAATTCTCCAAAAGGATGAATAAAACATTCACATCAGGAAGAATAAAGTGTCAGCAATATACTAACAAGCAAAACACCAACAGTGTATAAATATTTTTAGTAGATACGTTAATTTTTTTAAATAATTTTTCCCTACTCTAAGTTCTATTCGTCAGTTTCCCTTAGCAGTATAAAAAAGATGACTGCTAGACCCTAGTCACATTCACTTTCATACTAAATCAAAGACTGCTCCCAGATTGTCTATATCACGTGACTGTCTGGAATCTATGTCAACTGCTAAATGCTAGAACATTTGCAAGAACCAAATTGATGATATGTTATGATCAGCTGTCAACCCTGTGAAAACCTTCCCAATACATGTACATTCAAATAATTCTGTATAAACTATACTTAAAGACTTAAGTTCCAATGGTAAATTTAAACTTTACAGGATAGAGGCTTCTGAATTATAGGTTTACTAGTCTCATTTGTGATATCTATGTGATAATCCAAAGATTAAGAGATTAAAGATTAAGAGGCATACCTTTAAAATATCAAGCCCTCCAATTAGCTCTCCTTTGACATACAGTTGTGGGTAGGTTGGCCAATTGGAGTATGTTTTCAATCCCTGCCTTACTTCCTCATCTGCTAGGATGTCAAATGTTTGATATTCAACACTGGAATTAAAACAAAAATGTGATGCAAGTATTTTGCATTTCTTAAAAACAGACATAAACTGATCAACTTGAATATACACTACACTATAAAAACAGTTTAGAAAATTCAACACTTATAATGATGGCTATTCCATGAAAATCTATCAAGAGGTGAGATGGCAATGAACTTTTACTATTGGGTACAGGAATGAAACAAGGACTCAGAAAAAGGACACATATATGCAAGAGTTTTTTTTCCTAATGGTGATGAGGTTAAAAAAAGTGTGATTCCATATTATGTAAATAAATAAACTAGCATGAGGCTGATAAGTTTTAAGCAATGAACCTGGAGTGGGATTATCTTGCCTTTGAAGGGCAAGAGAGAAACTTTTGTCATAAATTATGTTTCTTTGAGAATGTCTACTAGATCACACCAAATTAACTTCTGCTACCTCTTCCAATATACCACTATAATTACCTCCCCTATCTCTGCTAAGTGGCTATCTATATATCAGATGTTCAGCAGCAAACAGTTATGGGAAGACTTATTTTGTAATGTGAGTGGGTAAATATTCTCAAAGAAACATAATTTCTGATCAAAATTTCCATTTTCCCATTAAATACATTACTGGATCACATTAACATTTGGAGAATAGGTAATAGGGGGAGGCAGAAATACTAGATCATCCAACCTCTACCTTGGTAACCCATCAAAGAACATGAGGTAGGGATTCTCAAGTGAAGGGTAAGACCATTTCCCTAACAATGAGGCAGCACAACTGAGGGATAACTATGAAATTGAGTAACACATAATCACAGTTGAAGCTTTAACCAAAGAGCAAGGAGAAATATATGTGGTTTCCTTATCAAAGACAATTTCCAGGTGAATCCATTGAAACTAATGCCCATAATGAGGTTGTAAAAGTTTTGACCAGGTCTGGTGGATGACTTGGAATTTGCCACCAGGCCCACCAGATTCAGTTGTATTCTATGCCAAAGATAAAAGCTGGAGAAAAGTCCAATATGCATGCTCACTGACATCCTCATTAATGCCATGAACTGAACAGTTGTGCTTGTATGCAAGGTGCACAAAGACAGCTTTAATATTGTGTTCTAATATCTTCAGGAGGGGTATCTGATCCTGTGAGATCTGCAAATTGGGAGAAGAAATCATCCAAGAGGCCAGTGCTTGGGAAGTGATGTCCTGCTTTCCCTTCAATACCAGCATGAAGAGTCTCTGACAGTCCCAATGATTGCTTTCAGAACATTTAGGACAGCACTTCACAGCATGAACTGGATTTTGGTGTTTTGCCTCTGTAGAAGGGTCAAGAAAATGAACTGAAGAAACTTGCCCGACTAAGGGTGAATTAAGACTGACAACAAACTTGTCCTGTCTTACATAAAGTCTTAGTGGACTGGTTTTGTCTCCAACGTGTACCTGGGTGTGGCTATGAATGTGTTGAGCCAGCTCAAGTCAATCACTTTTCTGAGCTTTCTGTTGGCTTTTGACAACAGGAAAAGTCATGAATAAAAGCCTGATGAGTCTGGCTTGTGAATCATCTCCACCGCCCACTTGATGAGCAAAGTATGAATCTCCCCCAAAATTAACACTTTCTCTGAGTCAGTTGGAATCTCTGTCACAGAAGCAGATGATGAAAGGGGAGGGAAATGAATGAATGATATTCTTAATCTTTCCGAAACTTGGATCACCTATTTGTTGTCTGGAAACAGGCTGATCCAAGTCTGTAAAAAATGACGCAGTGTGGCGGTTACTGTGATATGACGAGCAGTTGCAAAAAGTCATTGTCATCTGTGCAGAGGTTTGTGTGATGAGAAACTGGACTTCCTCTCACCTTTATTAGATGACTTTCTGTTCTGGGAAGACTAATGCTGTCAATATTGCTGTTGTGGTAGAAATGATTGTTGTTGACCAGAGTCTGTTTGTTTCTCCTTCTGACAATGGTCATCTCAATGGTGGAACAGTGACTGATGCTGACAAAATGTGGAATAAAGGTAAGTTGGAGAGGCAATTCCTGTGCAGCCTGCTACTGCCTCAAAAGAGAGATCACAATGGCAATGAACATAAAGGAATGTAGCCTATGACTATAAGAACAGACCACCCAGGTAGATACCTATAATAGCCCATGGAAGATGGAACAGCCAGCTGATTTGCTGAATGGCTCATTGTAGACCTCTAATCATGCATGGTAAGTTGGTTGACTGGACAGACTGGTCAGCAGTGTTCCCATGCTTTTTGAAACAATAATTCCCATGTTTTCTCCAGGTTGTTTCCTGGCAGAAATTGATATTTTCAAGGTTTACTTATGACCCATACTGAATAGAATTAAGAACATTTTGGTTTGGAAAGCATGCATTTTTAAAATCAAATCTGTTTCTATTTTGAGACTCTCCTATAACATCTGAATTAGACATATGACCATGTGCTAAACTAAATGATGTACCACTAGAAACAAGTATACATACTGAAATTCATATAAATTTGCATATAACTCATTTAAATATACAGAATAAAAATGTTCACTTTACCCTGTTCAACTGCATATGCTGGTATGAAGACGGTTGTTTCTTTAGAAAAGGGTTATTCAAAATTTGGCAACAAGCTGTTACAATTTGTATACCTTTGTATAAAAAAGACTGACTTTTTAAAAATCCACTTATGTCTGGTTGGTTCCCTAACATCTACTTTCAATAGAATCCAACAATGGACTGTATATTTAATACAGCCATTGTCAAGGACACCCAGAGCATGGGATTCTGCATTGAAAATTGCCCTAGTTGGTAGATTTCTACATATTTAGTTAATAAAATTCACCACAAAAGGTGAGTTGGGGGTGGAGGAGGTTACTATTGATGACATTGCTTAACACTGTGTTCCAAGTGTCCACTACCAAATAATAGTAATAAGCAAACATTTAATACATTTTCATTAACTATATGTATCAAAAGGGGAACTCAGAAGATAAGCTTTATTATCTTTCTCTTACACTTACTGAGATAACACGATGTAGACAGGATGTTGGTACACTGTGACGCTAGACTGATCCTAACACCTTCTAAATAAAAAAAGATACTGACATGAAGGTTACTAAGGTGTAATCAGTCTAATTGACCAATCAGATCGCCTAAGCGCTTGAATGGACTATACAAATATGTTTAGGACAATCACCCAAATGATCTGCATCCTCTGAAAATTCAGGTAAGAACTCAATAAATTCAACTCACAATCAGTTTAATTACGACTCAATTATGTATTTCTTCTATGATCAAATGGTGAAGTGGTGGCTGAAAATTCCCCGTTTTCTCCCCAACTTTAATAATTATTTGCAAAATTAAAGGGCTTTTCCCATTGGGAACAAATTATTTTCTCTCCAGACTTTTTCCCAATTTCCTTTTAGCATGAGAACCCTGGTTCAGGAACTGGGACGGCAAAAGAAGACATATATGGAGAGTGTGGTTGCTGGAAAACTCGAGACAGGTAAGTCAGAAACACCATGTGCCAAGTCTCTCAGCAATATATCCCTGCTCTGGCAGGCAATGGGGGTGGGAAGAGGGGTGATGGCAGGGTTTGCCTTACATCTGCTGGACTGCCACAGGGAAGTAACAAGTTCTTCCAGCATATCCAAGGCAGCTGTCCAATGGCAGGAAGATAGGCAAGATAAGAAATCCCCCATGATGATCATCTGTGATGCAGTTTCTTGATTAATTCTTCTCATCTCACCAAAGTGATATCACACAATGCTAACAACAGACTCTGTATTGCAATGAAGGCTCAAGACTTCTGCATCAGACAATGACCATACACCAAGTCCCCTCTGACTAGCTAATGCAGGTGCTGAAAGAGTTAGTAGAAGTACACTTCATACACCAAGACAGTCTCATCTTAGACACACTGAACTTCTTACATTTTCATGCATCCACACTGTGTACTTACAATAATAATACATTGTGTACCTACAAAAACAATGAAAAATGATCAAGTTATTAGAAAAAACAAGGTGGAAAAGATACCAAATTAAGGCACAGTAGGAAGTAAAATTCAAAATTATAGTCAAGTTCAAGTTGCCACAAGGAAACATTATTTAAAAGTATGCATACAATGAAATGAAAAACAGTATGGTCTGAGACTGAGACTAAGACCATAAAAGGTGGAAAAGTACTAAAACTTAAGATTGCAAATTAAAAAATAAAGCCACAAATGATTACAATAAAAAGATATCAATAAAACAATACCACATCTGTAACTAATATTTCCTGAGAAATTCAGCAGATTTCAGCAGGTGACGTATGATACTACCTGTACTGAAAGAAAGCTTAAACTGAACATCTGGTTTATGGCTAGACACCTAGTGGAAACAGGTAGGTAATTATAATGGTATTTCAGAAGAATTTCTTCCCATAGATATTACTATTACAGTCTATATGGTATACAGATGGGAAAGACATATTTTCATTAGTGGGTCTGTTAGTGGGTCTGGAATTGGGATGTAGCATTGGTTAATTCTCTAACATTAACATGATAATTAGGTGATATGTTTGATGGAGAAATGGGTATCACTTTTCTGACAGTAGCAGCTATAGTGCTGTCATCATTAACAATGTTCAGGTGGGTTTTTGAAACTCACAAATCTTCTAAAGCAATTTCTATATTGAAAGCTTGGGGATAATATTTTATATGTTTAAAATTTGTAGCCTGATATGTTCGGAACTCTGGTCTCACCTGCATAAGCATAAAGATATGTCTTCATGATGCCATTCACAGGCAAGTTTTTGCAATCCATGGAACCCTTGTTTATTTATTTACTACAAGATCTCTCGATTAAAAACTCAAGTGTGTGAGTTACACTGCTTAAGACAAGCAATATGTCCCTAAAATGAAACCCATCTCTGTGTACCATACAGTTAGAGGCAACTATAGTATTACAGAAAATATTATATCAAACATTTTATAAGCTAAAGAAGCATTCTTAAGAGAATATGATATAAAAATTGTCATTTCTGATAACATCGGAGACTGCCTTACTGGGGTGGTGACTATACATGAGAAGTGAACAGTCCAACTATTCAGTATGACTCAAATATAACATGCAAGAGCTCCATTTTATACACCATCAGTATCACAAACACTTATTAATATGCAAGGATCTCTCATTATCAATCCCATCCAAGATCTTGATGATACAAGCATATATTCCAAGTTTGATCAAAATTGCATCAGAAATATGGCCAGAAAAGTGGTAACAAGGTTAGACAATTAGATGCAAGATCACCTCCTTACTTTGCATGGATCTTGCTCATTATTGAGCTCATCGAAAATTTGATGATACAAGCCCATATTCCGTATTTGATTGAAATCAGATCAGAAATACGGACTTCAGAATGGTAACAAACAATTGCTGACTAATGAACAATGATTGATGATGCATGTCGAATGCAGGGCCATATGATAAGTTCCCTTGGCATTATGGCCATGTGAGCTAAAGAAACGAAGAAAAAAGATCATAGAAAAACTTTATCTTCAAAACTGCCTTACCATATCATACCAGGTTTGATAGACAGTCATAGCATGAACACCTTTCACATTCATACAAAGGATGCATATGCACCATTGAGTCTAGCTGCAGTTACTCAAAGTAGAAACACAGTTAAACAACAGTCAAACTGCACCTATTTCTACCAATTAGCTAGAAAGTAGCCTGATATGGGTGTCTTTCAACCCAAAGCACCTGCCTTATTACAGACCCTGAAATGGGTAATTTTACCACTGAAACAAAAACAGAATGCAGAGCCACTGAAGACCAAAAGCAAACAATGCAGAGTGAATGGAAAAAGAATGCAGAATGAATGCAAATGAAATCCCATATTAATATGAATGCCTTTTGAAGAAAACAAAGCACAAATGCAAAACACAGAACACAAAATGATGAATGATAAACAAAAAATGAACGAAACATTAATGCATTTCATGAATGGATTTGAAAATTTATTATTTTCAAGTTGCCGCACAATTGCCATGGTAGAAAACCACTTTTGCATTATAATCCAAGAACAGAGTCTTTACACTGACACACAATTTTTCAACCTCCTTGAAAGCCTTGACATTGTTCATTTTAAGGCAGACATAAAAAAAAAAACAGTTACCATTGATGTGATGATATAATCACAGATGCTTGTAAAAAGAACAATCTTTATTTGAACAAATCGAAATAATAAATAAAAATATTTGACAAATACTCTACAACTATATTTTTACACTTATTGTAGTTGCAATTATATTTTATCCTAAATTCAGTGCTGTCTTTTGCATTTTATGCATGCATTTGCTATTTCATTAAAGCACACTTTTAATAATACAAGTTTTGAAAACAACAGTTCTCTCCTTTAAACTCTCTCAAAAATGGAAAATCCGACTTCAGTAACTGCAATTATATTTCATTCCAAATGAGTGAAAACAAAAGGAAACAATGGATGGAAGCAATAAATGCTATCAGTGAATGCATTTCTGAGACCATACATGAAAAACGAGACAACAAATGAAATGCAAACATGAACAGAATGCAAAGAGAATGTACATGGAATGCAAATGGAATGTAAATGATATGCAAACGAAATACAGATACAGGAAAAAGATCCATTTCAGGTTCTGTACTACATGAAACTTTTAGACCAATGTATTCCAGGTGAACAATATCATACTCACTTCGGCCTCTAGTTTCTAAAGCATTAGAAGTTAATAACTTTGTTATAAGAAACTAAATAATCCAAGTAAAAATGTCCGTATATGGTGACAAAATTTGTAGCTCATGCCTTTTTAACAACCAGATGACAGTAATGATAAAGATCACATTTCATGTAAGAACCTCAGCATACATGTGTTATTTTGCTGTAATGCAAGAATCTCAGCATACACATGTTCTTTTGCTGGAATGCAAGAATCTCAGCATACACGTGTTCTTTTGCTGGAATGCATCTATCTCAGCATACATGTGTTCTTTTGCTGTAATGCAAGAATCTCAGCATACACGTGTTCTTTTGCTGTAATGTAAGAATCTCAGCATACATGTGTTATTTTACTGAAAAAAGTTGAACAGTTTAAATTCCAAATAATATGATCTAGCTTCCTAACCACTGAAAAAAAAGGGGGCAGGGAAATAGACTGTCTACAGTGACATTACAAATTTTGTTATACTGTAAGTAAACCGAAATCCCTTTGAAACTTGAACATTTTTCTAGTCCTTAATGTTACTTCTTTGTATAATATCTTAATATATATATATATATATATATATATATATATATATATATATATATATATATATATATATATATATATATATATATATAAAGCAATCAAATCTCACAAGACACAAGACCAAAAACCCTTGGGAACAAATAGAAGTTTTGGTTTTTGAGGAGATTTTCCATTTATATATATATATATATATATATATATATATATATATATATATATATATATATATATATATATATATATAGAGAGAGAGAGAGAGAGAGAGAGAGAGAGAGAGAGAATGCTCAGTGACCACAAAGGGTTGACCTTTAAAATGGCTTTTTTTACGCTGAATGATGGCGAATTACATCTTGAGTACAAAAGCAGTGGCCTTACTCTTCCGTACTGCTTGTCATCCATCATGAGGTAACGTAGAAAGGAAGTTCGCGACAAAATCTTAAATTTTAGAAAGCCCTATTACCTCATCCTTTACTGCCGCTGAAAAAAAGTGGTTAATAACAGTTATACAAGCCTTAACCAAAGACATACATCTTGAGCAAACAGCGGACGAGGTAAAGGAGTTTGAAATAAAAAACGGTGGTTATGATCAGTCTTTAAGAAGCCTGCGCGGAGCGTTGCAGAATGATCGAGTTAAACAAAGTGAAATGCAGCAGCAAATCGACCTCATAAACAAAAGCTTGAGAACTGCTACAGACCAAGAAGAAATTAGCCAGCTGGAATCCCAGCGCACAACATCGCAGGGGTGTTTGATGAATTTTTCCGTCTTTGACACAGGTGATATGGTGGAAGGGGGGGGGGAGACGAACGCTATACTTTTGCTATTTGGGGGCAAAAAGTTTCTGACGCGGCATCACATAGGCTACAGTTGCGCGTTGTCTTCATACAGTTCTGATTGACAAACCGCAGTTGAACCCGCTAGACTCTCACCTGCATAAAATGAGCACCTTTGAGTAAGACTTGCGAAACGAAGCCGAACATCGTAGCAATCCTGTACAAAAATACAAAACGGTCGTAAATGTGTTCGATAGCATAAACACGGTTTTTGGTGGCTATCACTGTTGGAAACGGAACGGCTGGCATAGGGGTGACCGATACTTTTCTTGGTGCGCCTGTTTTTCTCGCCTTCGGGGGCGTTAAAACCCCACGCTCGTTCTTCGTTTTCGTTTGCAAAATTTGGAAAGACTAGCTTTTGTCAAAGGCATCAAAACATGACTGGTTGCGCATTTTAGTGCAACCCCCCCCCCCCCAAAAAAAAAAAAAAAAAAAAAAATAAAGAAAATAAACAAAAATAAAAAAAAAAAAAAAAAAAAAAAAAAAAAAAAAAGCTTAAACTCTATTGCTGGTATTGTTTTCCCAGTTTCCCACATTATGGAAGTATCGACGAAATTGAATTTCACCACAAATGAAAAAATACATGGCAGAGAAAAGTCAAATACGCGTAACTTCAAATGAGGCGTATTCGGCCATTGGCGTTTCCGCGCAGATAAATCAGGAACTCACTGAGTGCTAGATTTCCTAAACTTTTCCTTAACCTTTTCTGCCTGCTTGATCGCAAACACTGTCCATACCAGCGCTGTAACAAGCGCTACCTATTTCGCTGCTCGTGCGGCGGCCGGCACGATTGCATCTACTGGCACACATCCGGTGCCCATTTTTCTGCCTTCCAGGCTTGTGCGGCTCTTTTGGGAAAAGCAAGAAACACCTGCGCTAGTCGTCGTATATTTAGCTTCTATTGCTTTGCTTCGCCGCTTCGGGGTAGTCAAACACTTTGAGGCCAATCGTTCGCTTGCAATTGTAGTCAAACGCTTCGCTGACGGATTTTTCGGTGTTTAGCATATATGCAGGTTCCGCACTTCCAGCAAAAGCACGTCATTACGTCTTTTTTTATCCTTATTTCCTTTTTGTCTACAACGATCCAGCCACAAATACTTTCCATGCGCCACATTCGCATATATTCTGGCAGCGCATTTTTCTAATATAAAATATTTTGGCGCGGCGCCTTTGGCTAGCAGTTTGCCGCTGTTCCAGCGTGTCTCGGCTAGCACTTCGCTGGCGTTGCAAAAGTAACATATCTGAATTTCATGTCAGACTTGCTCTGCCAGTTAGAGATAAATAGGGCCATCCATTCGCCACCATCCGTGATGCCGACAAAAACTCCGATTGGGTTTGACGCCACGCTGCATATTCTTGCCACTAGAATTGTGGGCCGGATCAGCATTCGTAAAATACCGTTGTGTTTGCATGTTGGAAAGGCCCGCCTTTATAAAGTCAGTTAGCAATGTCACGCTGGAGGGGTTTCATCGTATGCAAATTTTGTCGTTAATCTCGCGCCGTTTTTCAGAGTGCTGGGTGAAAAGCTACGGATATTTATATACTGTTTGTTCGTCCTACGCAGGCCTTGGTTTTGGCCTAGGTAAGACCTTATTTTTGGCTATTTAAACCTCCTAACCTGCATGGAAGAAAACGTTCTTACCCCGGGCTTGGAAAGAATTGAGATTGACCGAGGAGGCGGGGGTGGGAGGGGCTGCCAACACTCTCGCACGTAGGCAAGCGCCTCGTCAGCTGGTCCTGGCTGGCGTAAACGGATGACGGGCGGGGTAAACAATTTTCGGCCCCGATTTCCGAGCGCGGGGAAAAAGGTTTCGGACTCGTTAAAAAAATCGGAGGTAAAACGTTCCAAGCCCTATAGCTAAATAAGCGTTGTTTTAGTAAATCTCCTTTAAATCTATAAGTTGGAGGGGTGTGTGTCAAAATCAAATTAGGCTCCCAACGGAAACATATAAAACTTTCTACTGCTGAAAACTAACTTCAAACCACAACTATTTCAAACAATAGCTTATTAAAAATAATTTTCCATATGAATCATATGGTCATGCAATTTGTCCGTAACCGAACTATGACCCGTTTCTATTTTTACATTCCGTGTCACCTATTGTCAAAATACCGCATAAACTCTACGATAAACGATAAAAGTTTAAAGGTTAAACTCCCAGTTGAATATAACACTTACACATGGTTTAACTGGCTATTTTCACGGTAATTACACTCATACCTATGTCTATAAACAAAATGGAGAAGTGGGACATGTATGAGTGTTGAGTGCAAATCGAAATTTGGGTGAAGTGTCTGTTCCTGAACTAGAATGCAAACATCTCAAGGCCACACTGTTTCACATAATGCAGAAATAACAAATTAAATATACAAACGATAACATAAACTCACAATCATTAAAAGATTTCGTTTACAATATTACGCCATGATGTGCGCTTGGAATAGTCTTCCAACAAATGTTGCTGAGGCTAATAGTTCAATACAATTCAAAAAAGGAGGTCTCCAAACTATCTTTATAAATCTATCAAACACCCCCACCCCACTGCTTTCCCCGTATACTTGAGATCTAATAAGGACTAGAGCTATCCCAGTTGAGATTAATCACGGTAGCCTGACTGGTCTCGTCTGAAGACTAATGGAACTGGGATCAGCTTCCCTATCTTATAGCTTTTATATCACTCTTTTCTATTTTTGTTCTTCCTTCCTTTGCAGTAATTTTTTACGACGCGCATGTTATGTAATGGTCAAGTTAAGACAGTATAACGTAAAATGTAGAAGACGAAGCAGAAGGCTTTTGGATTTGACCACTATGTGATGCTACACACACCCTAGCTGAGTGGAAGGTATCAATCCACACACGAAATGTCTTCAAGAAAAATATTCGCTTCACTTTTCATGTAAAAATAGTAATTAATTAAACAAAAGACACTGTTTAAAGCATCAGATAGAAAAGAAAATTTTGTACAAAGTTACTTTCCTTAAACTCTTATACAATTTCTGAACTTTTTTCATCGATGTAGTAATTCGGCTTACTGGTCTACAATGTTAACCACATTGGGAGACAGAATGAAATAGTCGTGCAAATCGACGTTTTCATCCTTCAAATATATTATGAAAAGAAAATCTACGTTGTTTTAGTATATATATGTATATATATATATATATATATATATATATATATATATATATATATATGGGTGTGGGGTATATATATATATATATATATATATATATATATATATATATATATATATATATATATATGAGTGTGGGTGTAAGTGTATATATATATATATATATATATATATATATATATATATATATATATATATACATATATATATATACATATTATTATTATTAACTGAGTATTGAAAAATATATGACCTGAGGATATGTGGCGCAGGATGTCCGAGCTTGCGAGGGCATTCTATGTCATATAAACGAGGGCTCAATTTTTTTTTAATACTCGCTCAATAACCTTTTTATTATATACTTAAAAACAAGCATATTAATCATTCTGTTCTGTTATAGAAATAACACAATTGAAACAAAAAAATATGTCAACGTTTTACTGAACATTGTACACGTCGTTCATTTAATGAATTAAACATGAACACCGCGCAGTAATAAACGCTACTTTACTGCTATGGTGGTACACGTGTACATGGGGTGAATCTCGCCTTCTTAGCCAGCTAAAATTGCTGCAAGACAAGACCTTTACACCGACATTAGACAATAAATTTGTTCGCTGCATCTGTTTGTCAGTGCCACTTCCACCAGTCAGGTACCCTTTCTGATATAAATTTCGAGTACGTCTACCTCAAAATAGTTCAAATACTTTCTGAAAAAATATACTCCGCGCATTGACGAGGAACAAGCACACATACTGTATCAAATTGTTCAACAATAACTCTGTCAAGATAAACTGCTGTAAACGGAGAGAGTAGATAGGAGTAAGAAAACATACTTTACTTGATAATTGTCCTTTATCTATCTCGTCTTATTTATTAGGGAAGGCAACAGTGAACGAATTGAAGAAATCTAATTCATATTTGATATATTTTACCCTTATAGATGGGCGGGACGGATTTTCTTTCCCTTTATTCCATTTTCTTTTTTCTTTTCTTCTTCTTTACCGGCACAATAATCTCAAAGTAAGTTGGGTTGAGTTGGTTAATGCCCCAGTCAATGTTTGTGATAATTTAATTGCTTGAAACAAGCTTAAATCGAAATTATCAATGTGCAGTACTTGCAGACCTCTTGATGATACTTTCCATTCGAACCCAGTGTGTAATCGGTCGATACCATACAATTGCACCTTTTCTGCTGCAAAAGTTAAGAAGAAAAAAGAAATAAAAGAACTGTTCCCGTTCTTGTTTGCAACGTATTATTAGTGTATGCAGCACAAAAGAGCCGCTATTGTTGCCAATATACCATCTCATCAATATCCGTCTATAATAATTGATGGTTAGCTTATTATGCACTGACGACACACATTGCACTAAATAACGTCTTAGTCAAGAGACTTAAGGAAGTCAGAAGTTATAGGCTAAATCACAGTACATTAACGTTAGCACTAAATTTCATCAATTAGAGAAGACACAACATTCCTTAAAAATATAACCATCGAAAATTTCTCCATATTACACCTTTTTGGATATATTTGCACACATGATTATTAGCTTCTTCCTATATATATATACATATATATATATATATATATATATATATATATATATATATATATATATATATATATATATATATATATAAAACTAATTAAAAAAAGTTATGACTTGATGCCTACTTTTGTTGCTTGGAGTTCGATTTTAGGCATTTTGTTATGGCGCCTCCTTATTGATTAAATAAATGTATACTAGAAAGTCTACAGTCTTGACATATAATTTCTGTTAATTCTGAGAGAGAGAGAGAGAGAGAGAGAGAGAGAGAGAGAGAGAGAGAGAGAGAGAGAGAAATATAAAAAAAATGATGTAGTCCCAAAAATGGAAATACAGATTTGAATAACATACATAAGGGCAGATATATTTCCTAAATGGGAAAAGAAAGTGTTTCCAAAAGTAATATCGCCTCTGTGGCAATAACAGTGGTATCTCTACTGTGGCGATCTCATGTTTCTCCTACTGATATGTTTCAATATCTCATTATGATATATATATATATATATATATATATATATATATATATATATATATATATATATATATATATATAACCTACGACTTACACCTTATACCAAGATTCTTCTTTGTCCTTCCTTATTTGAAAGACCCTTAGAGGTTTTAAAATGTGCTTAAAATTTATCGCATAACTTGTGAACTTTCATACCTGGAAAATTTACACGTAGCAGGCTGTTCGGTATGGCAAAGAATTTTATGAGATTCGAGAACCATATATGAATAAGCTATATATTGCCAACAATAATCAGCGAAATAGTTTTTTATATACAGGTATTTAGTTAAGCATTATTAAGATATATATATATATATATATATATATATATATATATATATATATATATATATATATATATATATATATGTGTGTGTGTGTGTGTGTGTGTGTGTGTACATAACATGTTTCAAAAAGCATGGCAGCCTGGAAAGCCGGGTTACCATAAAAAATATGGTTGTCCGAGTAAAAATCTTTTAGGTATTTCTAACAGCTACAACAGATGATTAATGTATTGTTCAGAATGTTTCATTGGATTTCTTACACATTATGTGAAACTGAAGACTAAAGTTCCTATGGTCAATTTTAATGTTATGTAGACGTATTTATTTGTTTTGTTTTTTTTTTACATCATGGCAAATATGCTTATTTTAATCCTTAACAACAAAAAGATGGCTGTCCGACTGACCTTAACTTTGTTACTTGATTGCCCAACGTTAATGTTTAGTTGTCCCGTGCTAACGGCCAATGAACTTTTCAAGCCCTGCACTGTAACAGAGTTGTGATTCATGGCAAAGGCATATACCCTATCATGTGCTGAATATGGCGTTAAACCCACGCAACCACAACATAGTGGCAAAGGTTTTGATGCCTACTGTAATGTCTTTCCATATAATGATCGATTCCGACCTTATAAGAACAAAAGTCATCTAGAAATAAATGTTTCCCCCCCCCCCCCCCCCACCGGACCACACTGATGAAAAAACTCCCAATAAAGGCACCATGTGGTCTATTACTATTAATGTTTATAATGCTTATTTTAGTACCCACCACAGTCACTGTATATACTACCTATGCTACACTTTACTTGAATTGCAGCAATAAAAAATAATGAATGAGGAAAATTTTAAGTCTGAAAAGGCACATATACGCAACTAATGGTCACGGGTGGACAGACAGATGAACATAGTAATAGCTATGTGTCCCCCCTTCACATTCGTATTTCGGACAATGGTTGGGGCGAGGGCTGGTACTATTATTTCATTAAGGCACTTCATGCAGGGTACAGCTCTATGAAATAAAAGAAATTCTAGGTCTTTCTTAGATTCTTTCTTGATGAAACTGATGTTTTAAAATAGTAACTATGGCATTATCTGAAAAGAATCACAACCTTTTGGCACAGGAATTATGAATTAGTATGAATTATACAATTTTTAAATCAAACCTGCTCCTATTTTAATACGTTTCTTTAGCATCAAAATTCCAATCTGAATTAGACATTCTTTCAGTCACAATGACATTGATCATGGACAATTGGACTCCAAAATTGACAGCCTTCTTCCATTTCCTACGTGCAAGTAATGTAAAACATTTGGTCCAGGTTTGAGATGTAGATCTAATGTTTATGTACCGAAATCATTTGTCATCTTCATTAAGAGTGACATTGACATTTTACCTTTTGATCCCGAAATAGATAGGCTTCTTCATTTGCCCAGGTGCAAGACATCCACTGAGTGTTCTAACTGCATATGGTAGAGAACATGAGTTCTTGTGCGAAAAAAAAATTGGCAACAGACTCACGGTTGGATGGACAACACTATAACAAAATACACTCCTCCTTGTGGCGGGTGTATAAAGCAAATATATATGTAATGCAATTCATATGACTTAATTATATATAGTTTAAATCGAATAGATATATATGACGGATTTGTTCACAGACAATATAACGAGGGACCTTTTAAATTCTCTGATCTTCTTTAGCAATGACAAGAATTTTAAAATTAGCTTTTGTGGTGGACATGTTAAATGTTAGATTGCTACAGTTTTCATTTAGGACCATGTAGAAGTCTTTTGGTGAAAACCATATGTCAATATGATCATCCATTCAGGGCTAGTAGTGCTAGGACGATTTTTAAGACAGCAATTGTCTCAACTATATTGGATGTATGATTGGCACCATTTTCATTTAGGACCAAATAGGTATCATTAGAAATATACTGATAAAAAGCCCATGTTGATATAGCCATCCATTTGGAAAGAGTAGATACAACAATATTTTCAAGACGGCCACCGTGATGACCATATTGAGGGTCAGGTTGCATCATTTTTCAGTTAGGTTCAACTAGACATCATAAGGACTTTTCTGATGAGAACCGGTCAAAATGACTGCATTTACGAAGAGTACCATAATAAGATTTTCAAGATGGCCACCATGGTGGCCATATTAGACGTCAAATCAGCACCATTTAAATTAGGACCAACAAGACATTATAAGAAGTCTTCTGGTGAAAATCCCTTGTTGATATGACTTTTCGTTTTGGAGGAGTAACCATAAGAAGATTTTCAAGATGGCTACCAAGGTTGCCATATTGGATATCATATTCGCACCACACCATTTAGGAACAACTAGACATCATAAGAAGTTTTCTGGTGAAAGCATAAAGTCGATATAACCAGTTATCTAGGAGAAGTAGCGATAATAATAAAGGCGATCATATTCAATGTACGGCAGCACTATTTCATTTAGGACCAACTAGACCATGGGACGAATGTGTGTAAAGTTTCATGACAATCCTCCAAGTAGTTTAGGAGTATGAGCAATAACAAACGTATGCTAACGGACGGACGGGCGACGAACTACAGACCATCTCATTAACTCTTCTGTTATATGGCCAGTGAGCTAAAAATCACTCAAGACAATTTGAAAACTAAGAAAGGAAAAAGAATTATTTTAAAAGGATGAGCAATAGTATTTGACCACTCTTACAGCTGTTTACTTAAGAAGTATCGTCAAATTAGAGGAATGCTGAGCAAATATACCCCATCCCATCCACAACTAACCCACTCACTTTCAGTTCTGCATAATATCTCAATTTTAATTTCATCCACATATGGTATCAGTGGCGTAGCGAGGCAAAATGCCGCGCAGGGCCAACTACCAAAATTACGCCCCCACTCCATTTGTATTATTTATGATATATACAGTACTCTTATCAAATTGCCGCCCCCTAGAAAGTGTCGCCCGGGGCCACCGCCCCCCTTCGTCCTCCCCCCCCCCTCGCTACGCCACTGTATGGTATGCAGCTTGATATTGATGAGACCTCGGCTTAGTTGAATTGTTAGCATTCTTCATCATTTAGCGGAGTTATGGCCCCTAATTGTCAGACCCTCCCACTTTCGCATTTGCAGATGAATGATTTGGATATTGGATTTTTAACACATTTAGTAGGCAGCATGATATTAATGAGACCACGGCTGAGTTTAATTGACAGCGTAGCTCCGAAACACGTTCAGCATGCAACATCATCATTTAGCAGAGTTACGTCGTCTCATCAACTGTCTTTTCTGCGCAGTAAATACCTTTGTATGTAACTTTATGTTGACGATACCGTGGCTTTCTTCGATTTTTTAGCAAACAGTCTGCATCATTATTAATGTTGACGGGGTTTGTGAAGTGCAATTCAACATCTTAGATCGTAGGCCTACTCGCACTCACTAATAGAACTAATAATAGAAACATACCATTAATAGTATGTGTATACTTTTAATCTCTTCGTGTATAAATGAACTTATCTATTTTAAAATTTAGGAAGCTGCAGTAACGCATTTGGTACACACTCAGACCAGCCAAGGTCAGCAGACATGGTGTGTCATTGGAAAAGACACTTTTCTCTATGTCACTTGGCTTGATATAGCCAATAATGTGTCAAAAGTGCATTTAAACCAACCAGCAACCAATTTCAACATTTCTTTTTTTCAATCGGTTGCCAACGTTTACAAGATTGTGATTGAGAAAAGTGGATCGTGTGTGAAAAATGAAGGGAGATGGATGGAAATTTTACGACTAGCTCATGGTTTTGATCCCAGCTGGGTAAAGTATATGAAATCGGATACATCCAATACATTCTCAGTTTATGTGTTTGATTCTGAGAATGGGTCAGAATTTAAAATTTAAATATTGTAGTATTTTATATATTTGGTGACATAGTCACTTATACTGAAGTGTCTTACAACATTATTTTCACTTTTAAGGCATGTGTCTCTAACCTGTTCTTTTTATATGGCTCTGAAATTTGCATTTTGTTTGACCTAAATATTGTTTAGTGTATTTTAAACATGTAATGAGGTAGACAACGTTCTTAGTTGTAAAGTGGCCTCAAAGTTTGCAGGTACACGTTAGGTTTGTATATGAGATTCAAAGACATTGGATTTGTTTATCCTTGTACAGAACGAAAAGTCCCTATTAGTGCAATCTTCCACAGGATTGAGTATAATATTGCTTGGGTGAAAGCTGCACTCAGACAAGAAGATTGCTAATTTGATATATTTCCATAGACTATTTTGACGTTCAGCTGATAATGGGGACTTCAAATGGGGACTGTGTGTGGCTTCAATAACTTGGCAAACTTTTTTTTTTATTTGGAAAACATGACAGATTCACAAGATGACATACCTTCAGACAAGGCCCTTTGTCGCGACTTTATCACGAGTAAAGCCTCAAAAATAAATGCAAATTTATCCTTCATCGAAGCTTGTTCAAAATGTTTAGCTACTGTAAACTTTTCACCTGTATTTACGCGCCTTCGCTTACAGGTCACCGTTTAAAAACCACAAATATCCTTGTCAGTGTCCTCTAGCGCAGAAAGTTGATTGTCCGCCGAAACATTAAATTCAACATTTGAAGCCATATGTAGCATCAGAAATATAAATCTGGATACAAGTAATCCTTTTAGTGGCGACGTTAACACGAAAACACTTACAAAGCTAACAAAATCAAAAAACTTTAGTCCCATGATTATGATCACATTGCTCTACCATTCGCCATATTTGAGCCGATTTGCAGGAAGGTTAAACAAGTAAGAACAATGTATGTACTCTGAAGTAGCAAAGAAACGAGACTAAATATTTTTGATTGACTGCGAAATTCTACATGAATCGTTACGTCCAGGGCTACTAGTCTTCAACGGACTAAAAAAAAAAGTTAGACTTGAAATAATCAAGTGAAATATTCGGGCTTGTTCTTTAGTCTGACCATCCTGTCTGCCACTGACAGACGCCCTAATACACTTGGCTAAATCAGCGCTCATTTAAAGTGACGCACTCCAGTTGCTAAATCATCGCCATTTTCCTCCGACAATCGTTTGGAAACAATACGTTGACAATGGTGGATTTGTCTGGTTGATTATTGTTATAAAACATATAGCTTGTGACAGTGGTGAAAAGGTGTGCCTGCGGCCTTTGTAACTCAGATACCCATGGTAAGATCTACTTGTTTCCGGTGAGAAATTATTCCGTTCCTAAAGCCTCGTAGAAGTTTGCAGAAATGCATGAGTAGGACCAAAACGTCCCCGATATCATCTGAACGTCAAAATAGTCTATGGAAATATACCATTTGTTTGTAAGTGCGAATAGTTTATTCAAAACAGCAGCGATAAATGCACTTAAATGAATCTCTAAACATGCGTTTTGGACCAATTCAATTAGGTTTATATTTACTGGTTTGGTTATAAAATCTAGTCAATCACTGTTGTTATGCGTATATAACAGAAACTAAGGAACGGACCATTTATAATTCTGGAGGGAGCGGGGATGCATGGGACTTTTCTTTCGAAGCGGGATATTTTTTTCCTTTTACCTCAAGACGACTTATTTGTCCAACTAATATAATATATATATATAATTAGTTCTTTATCCTACAAACCAGAGCAAGAATATTTTTGAAGCTATTTGGGGCAAAAAAATATGTTTTCCCAAAAATTACCCCCACCACGACCACCCAAAAAAAAAAAATAAAATAAATAAACGGACGGTTCCTAAGTCTATGCTTTACAATCCTCATACTAACAATAACTGACTACATTATACAGAACTTTCAGGCCATAGACAGTCAAATTTAGTATCACTGGAACTGGGCAAGAATGAAGACGTCATTAATGAAGATTTTTTTATTTGCGCCAATTATATTTTCTAATTAAGGCTCTGTACAATTTATTATTTTAGGAAAATCAGATCCTTGCCAATTTTCTTGACATTTTCATTATTTCTAGGCATTCAGTCTTTTTCAAACCGGATAATAAGCATGAAAATATTATATTTGAAAATCAAACATAAATTTTGGCATGAAATATTTATTCAAGATTGCTAATTTGTACAGTTTGTGTGAACTTGGCAAAACCTAAGGGTGTGTGTGGAGACAATGCTGAGTGACTACTTTCCTCATACTGTACTTCCGGCATTATGTGGATCAGGTGTTTGGCCACCGCGTGTATGCAATGTAGACGGTACATGTTGGTGCTCCATGAGAGTATTCGTGTCGTCCATAGCATCTCTAGTATTCATCATCTGCACTCTATTGGCTCTTTTCTGGAATACAAGTTGAATAAGTGGAGGCACATGTAGACATAACAGTACGATGTACCCCTTAAAATGAGCCTATAGAAATCGTCAATGAACCCAAAGTAGGCTGAATTATGAAAAACAAGGATTGGGTAAGAAGACTTGCAAGGTTGTAAGCATTATAGGCAAAGATAGTTCTAACTGCTGTGGGGTTGCTCTGAACTAGACTCTACAACTCAGGAAAATTTTATATTTGTATCTATTTAGCACACATGTCCCACTGCTGATCAAAATATTCTAGTCAGGTTATATACATACACATACAAACATGCATTCCAAACGTTGCATTTGTCTACTTTTGTGCTTAATCGTACTAATAAGGATTTCATCAAAAAAGTTTAAGTTTGAAAGTTCAAAAAGTTTTTTTAAATATTGCAAAATTCTGCAACAGATTTGAAAAAGCTAATCAGATCACCTACATACATATGCATTTTAACTGAGTGGTTTCAGCATTATAGTATTAACGAGCTTCTTGGGATGGATGACCGAACGGACAGGACCAAGCCAAGATGGGGGGGGGGGGGGTAAAAACAAAGAGAGCTACAGTGTAGCAGTGGTAGTAGTAGTTTGGTTTCGTGTTTAACGGCACAGCAACACAAGTAGATTACAAAGTGCCGAGGCAATAGAAGCAAAGTGCTTTGCCCAAGGATGCATCACGGTAGCCCTCCCAGGCAGATCCGATAGTAGAATTCGAAGCAACACCCTTTCGGTTGCGAGTTCGACTCGCAATCCGTGCTCCAGTGCGGCACTGCCTCCTTAAGTCATACGATTTGCAATCCGTGCTCCAGTGCGGCACTGCCTCCTTAAGTCATACGATATGCAGGAGGTCATATCGGGCCAATTCTACATCTCCGACTCTGGAAATGGAGGGAGAGGGGCGTGGGAGGGGGATGGTTGCGATTGGGGAGGTGGATAGTAGTAATATTAGTAGTAGTAGATGTAAATTAAATCGATAACAATTATTGAAATGGTTCCACGGTCGAATTTCATTTTGTTTTATTAATTATCGTCTACTTTGATGGGGTGAAGATAGTATGGTATGATACAAAGGTAAATCCAATAGAGGTAATAAAAGGAGATATCGTCAGTCATTTGTAAAAATAACATCTCCAAACTAAATTTGATTTGTTTGAATAAATAGATGATATATTTTCTTTTCCTACGTTATCAACGGCTATATTTCATCGCGTGGTATACAAAAATAACTGTATATTTTAATGAGTGGCGAAATCACGAGTTCAAATGTATCGTGTGTGTACGACAAGATGAAATACATTAGACAATTACGCAGGAAAAAAGTATGTATATTATATATCATTCTTGCTCTTTATTCGAAGGACAGAAGATTAAACTCACTCTTCAGACCCCACCCTACCCTCAACCCCTTTCGTAAGTTCACCTCGTATATAAAGTTTGGGATGACCTCATTTGTTGCAATAAATTACATTTGTGACAATTTTTAAACTATGTTACCCTTTTCGATCAGAAAGCAAGTGCGATTGAGCGAAGCAGTACACGGGGTTTTTAATACTGTAGACAAGACTGTACGGGTGATATAACTTCGTATAGAAGAGAACGGTCAAATACCTTTGGGAAAGAAAACAATTTCCATGCCTGAAGGGTAGTGAAGTTTCCATTTATTGCTCTAGCTTTTATGATGATTGTTCGTGCTGTAAGTATAACGTTTGTTGGCGCATATAACCAAGCATTTCATGGCACGAGGGGACCACGAGGGACACATTGTGTGTTCGCCTGTACAAATGTATAGCTTATTAGCTGAGTATTGAAAAATATTGGGCACAATGTCATGTGGCAAAGAATGCCGGAGCTTGAGAGGACATTGCCACAGGACTTGCTATTAAAGCCATGACATTTTTTTTTTTTTTAAGTTCTACTGATAATTTATACAAAAGAATAGCTTCAAACACGATAAAGACTTTGTTATTAATAATTTACCTTGTATCGGCCCTAATTTTTATTGGCGTCGAGTATCGTTTTACCTCCTACATCGAAATTGCCTTCGATGAATCCGGGTAAGATTCACTAACTTTATTATCTCATTCAAATGCATTTAGAAATCATACAGGGGTGACCCAAAACTGGTGGCAAACAGGAAAATTAAAATATATAATCCCAGGCAATCATATTTATCTGATATAGGCTTTGCCTATATATAATTTGTTGGTATCTTTAATGTTTACTGGTCAAAATCGGTACAAAATCTGACGGCAGTCAACCGATACGTGAGATGCATGTAATTATGACTAACCTCAGTCCCTGAGGTTACTTCCATCAAAGTTAAGACAGATTTGAGAAGACAAGCCATGCTAGGGACTTAATTATGTAATGAATCAATCACTTCCAAATGAAAGAACGTTACCTAATCACGGACTATGCTCCTTGCCTGCATTAACGTTGCCGTTACACTGCTTGAGTATTGTTCTTAGTATGATTATGCAGAAAACGAATGACCAATAATGATAGAGACTGAAAGGTACCTATTTGATGAAGTATGTAAAGCATATATAAAATGATCTTCGATTTTCTTTGTCAATTCATCGTTATATTTTTTTCCAAAATAAAATAAAATAAAGCTACTTCGAGGGATCATTAGCGCAAATGCACATGTTTTTCATGTAATGTCTTTTTATTTCACGCTTTTTGTAGAAAAAGGGAAGGTATTAAAATGACCCTTTTCGTTCTGCATTATTCCGATTTTTCAGACTCCGTAAATAGTATAGGGGAGCAATATGAGTGTGTTGATTGCGCATGTTCAGGAAGTCGGATTGTGTTTCCGGGTGACATTATCTACATAGCGACCTCTGAAGCATTATTAGAGTCAACTCGGAAGATGGAAGTTCAATTTTATTCGAGGGGGGTGGGGCACTATGGCGAATTTTATTTTGGTGGGGCGGGGGTCGATGTACTATCGGGCTATGTTAATTTACTATGGAGGTCTATGCAAATTTAACATTAAGTTTGGGTCACTATAGACCCTAGTAGTACAGAAATGGCTAGTTCTAGGCTACCCCGTGTATTTTGATTAATTTATTAAAGTTTCAAAAGTGTGCCTTGTAAAAGCAGAGTGAGTTCAAAACTTTGAAAGATATCAGAACGGCTTTGCTGCTACGAAAACATCAAGTAAACTGAAAACATTCTCATTTGCTCCTCGAGATGTTAAACAAAAGATTGATCAAGATAGAAGGAATAACCTATAACCTACCATATCTATAATACAAACATTCTCATTCCAAATATTATGTATGGCCTAGTAAAGTTACCGTACACCTGCACGAGTTATTCATATTTTACAAGGTGTAGTGTAATGATTTTCAAGTACTCATACACCATTTATTCAGATTCCAAATACAAGGTGTGATCTAGTGATGTTCAATCACTCCTTTACGAGTTGTCTGCATGACAAAACTGCAGATCATCTCTACAGTTAAAATGCTGCTTCACAACAACTCTTGTACCGAAGGTGGAGCGAGGATTTGATATAATCTCTCTGGAAACAAACCTGAACTAATTAGATAGTCCTTTGTTAACTCATCAAACGTACAGCTGCAATTTCCTTCATGAATCCTTCAAACATTAGTTTGTGTAGTAGTCCAGTCTTGAAATACACAATTTGTATCGCAGAATAATGTATGAAACCATGAAATCTGTACCAATGGCAGCGTGATATAAGTCGTTAAGTATGCCCTTCATTTAACTCATTTATTATATGAAATTGTTTAACATTTCACAGCATCTCAGGGATGTAGCTATTATGGTAGATCACTGACGAAACTGTTACTTTTGGCTGCATTTGTTCTGCTTGTGGCTCTTCTACCTTAGCTTCTACTTACTTAGGATTTGACTCAACAGCTTTAATAGCAAGGAAGATCCTCAAAATTATGTTGATGTATGCTGACATTGATTTAAAATCTTCTTATGTTTTCTTCATAATGCTTTTTCAGCGCTCAGCAATTCGTTTTCTATCAGGCTTGTCTCTAAATCCTTAGCATCAATTTCTAATTCATATACTAACTCATATCGTGTATCTCATTTAAAGTAACCAATTGATTCAAGCTTCCTACTCTCTAATTCAATTTTTGTACAATACGTCTATCTTATCAAGGTCATTCCAGATAACAATGTAGGCTTTCTCTATCGAAATTTTCTTATCCGCATTTGCTGTAGTGTCCCCAACTACAATTTTTTATTTCCAGCTGTTGTACTTTTTTTGTTAATGTTGCTGTATAAGCATGTATTTTTTGTTAATTTTTTTTAATTTTTATTTTTAATTTTTAATTTTTTAAATTTTTTTTCTTATTTTGTTCCTCTACATATGCTTTAATTATTTGACGATTTTCTAGTGTAATGAATACATCAATCACGATGAAGGAGGATGCTGAGAAGCATCGATTCTTGTTTCAAATAAACAATGATAATACCGTTTTGCATTTCTCTCACAAATATTTATAGGAAATTTAAAGTCTGGAACAACAGGACTACCTTCAGCAGACCTATGCTGCGGATACACATCAAGAAAATTTATTAAGTGAAATTAAAAAATTCCGTGTGGGAAATGCTATAAGCTAACATAGCTTGATGAGTTCGAAAGAGGATTGATGCTTGCATGAAATTTAAAAAATGGGCGAGTAAAATATATACTGAATGGACCATGAAGTTTAAAATACCGAAAACTAGAAAAACAACAGTATGCGAATGTGGAACAACTATTCAAATGCGTTGTTTAAATCCGCATATAAAGATTCACAATGAATTATTCCACAAAAAATATTTAAATTCTACAGTGTTAAAAAATCAAATGCGCATGAAAAAGAGAAAGATTCTGGAAACTTTAGCAAACAAATGTAAAAATGTTCGCTATCAAACAAACTAAAGCAAACAAAGTTTTCGCTATCAATATATCATGGTTTTTTCCAAAATGTCAGAAGAAAAGAAATAAGAATCTAAACATTTTAGCAAAGAAATATTGACATTATACAATGCTAAAAAATCAAATATGCGAGAAAACTAGAACAAAGACTCAGCAAATTCTATTGAACCAGTTTAATAATTTTAATTATCTAAACACCAACGTTGTTTCTAAAACGTTAGAAGAAGAAAAACAAAAATAGAAAAATTGTAGCAAACAAATATTGAAATTTGTCAGCGTTAAAAGATCAAATATCCGAGAAAACGAGAAGAAACAATCAGCAAATTCTAGCGAATAAATGTCAAATTCTAGGAAATAGAAGTCACACTGTTAGCTATCTAAATATCAAAGTTTTCCGACAATGTTAGAAGACATGAATCAAGAATCAAAACATTTTAGTAAAAACGACTCTGCAAATTTAGTAAATATACCAGAAAGCAAAGTTACAAATCGATGATTATGATTTCTTAATTCAAAGCATGATTAAATAAGTAACATCATTAGGAATCAGTGTTATTTCCAATCTATACTCACAACGATTAATTATGATTTTACCCACTATCTCTTGTTCTTGTTGAGAACGGAAAGTTCCGAGAGGAAAGAAAAGGACTGAGGAGAAGAAATAAGAGACGAAATAGAATACGGAGACCGAGAACAAGAAGGAATTGAAACGACAAAGAGAAATACGTATTGAAAGCAGTGATAAGCTTAAAAAGGGCAAAACAGAAGTGTCATACAGAAAAGACGCTGCAAGAAATACAAGGTAGGAAAGCAACTTCCTTCAATGTAAAGGTCAATTCGTTGAATTTACGGAGTCCATGGAAACTAGCTATACGCGTTCTTTTAGCAGGGTGAACCTGACATGATCAAGATTGTGAACAGAAAAGTTAAGAAATTAAATTCTGTTAAGGTGCATTTTAAACCGAAGATTTGTCTCAAGAAAATATACGTTGTCCCCAAGTAGAGAAGAAGAATGAAAACTGTATTACTCGACGACACTTACTGAGATCTTTTGCAGCTTGGGAATTGAAACATATTACATGATCTGTTTCGTAATCCAAACGCCCAGTTTGGTCAAAGGAAAACAGTGAATACTAAGTGGTCGTTTGCCCACTACTTGAACCTTGATGAATGTAAGCTTTTAAAAAGTGTATATATATATATATATATATATATATATATATATATATATATATATATATATATATATATGTGTGTGTGTGTGTGTGTGTGTGTGTGTCTGACTGGGATTTCAATATTAAAAAGAAGATATTGTATTAATGTATAAAACAAAGGTAAATAGTGTTTACTTTATGCCATCGAATCAATTTTGAATACTCCTAGTGGAGATAATACGTACAGTCAGCTCAAGTACAGCGTAGACATGTGTAGTAGCTGGTACAGTAGATGACCAATGAAAACTGAAGACATAAGCAAATTTGAAAATGAATTTGATATATTTATTCACCGTGTATGAAATACTGGTAATGATAACTAGAGAAAGCATTTCAGAGGACAAGCATCAAAGACTGCTGCAATAACGTACGAGAGACAAAAAAAATTACATTAGATTAGCTAGAGTAACAGAAAAGGAAATAAATCAACACATTGACGCTAGTTTGAAAATATTAGGATTAGAGCTACAGTTATTAACTGACTATAACATGTTTTGCGCGACTGGCTGAAGGGTTAGCGTGATACCTCAAAGATATGCAAAAACTGTTTTATGTTGAAGATGGTTAAGATGTCAGAGACTGCTAAAGCAATTAAAGATAACGGTCACTATGATCATACAAACTGAAATCATTCATCATGTACCCAACACCAATAACTTGCATGGCTATGTCTCAACATTTAAAACAAAATGTATGTGATACATTACAGATCGTAAAATTATACTTGAAGCTGGGAGCGAAATTTATAAAAGGGAAGAGTCGTTCTTTTAAATCAACAACCGTGGCTGGGATGATATATTATAATTCTCCTGTTTGCCACCGGTTTGGGTCACCCCTGTATGATTTCTGAATGCACTTATATGAAATAATAAAGTCAGCGAATTTTACCCGGGGGCAGCTAACGCAATTTTCTGATATTTTTTGAAGACTTTAATTTACAGTTTCCTGACTAAATTATTCGTCATTTCATTCCCATATGCAACTAATTTATCGATTTATCCAGCTCGTCCTTTCAAACTGGCCCTCTCCTGATCACCAAACGATCACTGTTCCACTCTACGATCTCTCCAGAACGATTTACTATCTCCATCTCGTCTTCTTCATCTCACCCTATTTCCGGCTCATCCATTTTGACCTATTTTGCGTGCCATAACCTCGCGTGCCTTTAGGACATTTCCAGGTGATTGACTCGCCAAGAAATCTACTATAGTATTTTCTAACCGTATGTAATCTGGCCCTGCATGTGTCGGGTGCGTGTTTTACTTAACGCATAGCCACAGGTCACTTGTGAACCGTAAATTTAAACGTTTTATTGTATTTAGGAGATAGCTCATTACATTTTAAAGACCGAAGTGAGTTTCGGTTTTATAGGAATATTATTAGTTTAAAATTGAAATTTAGGACCGAAAATTTGTTTCGGTTTTCAGAGTTGAAAGAAGAAAAAATTCGGGACCAAATAAAAATATCGATCTTGAGGGGACTTCGGTATATCGAGGGGTGTTGCTGTATGTATGTATGTATGTATGTATATGTATGTATGTGTATATATATATATATATATATATATATATATATATATATATATATATATATATATATATATATATATATAATTAAGTAGCAGTATTAGCAGTATTTCTTGACCACTCACTTTCCATTTGTTTAGAAAAGAAACAAAAGTCATAACTGTATAACTCTTAGATTGTACCTGAATAATGTGAATCAACATTTGTATTTTCTTGTTGCCGAAAGGACGGATCGTGGCTACTTTAATCACCTTCCTTTAGTTTGATTTTATTGAATCAGGCTCATATCGCGTTCTATCCAGCACCATCCTACAAATCGTGGCACGTATTCTGTGAGCATATTTTGATATAAGGAAACCTATGGACTCTGATGTCACGAAATTGTGTGAACGAAAATACCTTGGTATTATTTATGGACAAAAATGTAGATGGGTTTCGTTGCCGCGTACAGCGTTACCCGAGATGTATGGTTTTTAACTTTGACGATTTCAAATCACTGACTTCTGTTCACACGCTCCAGCAAGCACAAAGTTCCGGCAGTCAGGAGAGGGTTGATGTGCGTTTATCCCGAGTTCTTTGGCCATGGATTTGAGGTAGAGGTCAAATAGAGTTTAAAACTCTCAAAATAATCAGTGCCGCCGCAAACACTGACCGATACCCGAGAGTATAAATATTAACTCTTCGGCCACAATGTAACATTTGCGGTGTCTATCCTCAACCGTTCATCAACAGAAATATCACCGAGGAGCTGAATTCATCATATGATCGGGTAATTTGAAGTTTTCTTATCACACGATTATTTTTTATAATACCTGTGAATTTGATGCTTTTCCTCCTTTCTGAGTCTTCTATTTCACGCTTTATGATTTGTTTTACACGATCGAAACTAATATTATCCATTACAAATAAGTATTTATTTTACTGTGTTGTTGCGTTCCGTTGATCTGATGACTATCGTGTTAATTCAACAGCAACATGAACGATTTTTGTCTTCAAAGTAAACGTTTATTCTACAGTCTCGGGTTCTGACTCTGAAGGTCATTTTCGGCCATCAAACGTTGAAAATACCCGTATTTTCGTCAGTTTATCTGAGTCCGGTATCATCTCCAAGTCATCTATCAGGATTTAATATTCTCACCTCAAATGTCAGGTGTTAGCAAAGGCGCGTGACGATGGTCAGCGTTTCGGTTCAGTTAACCTTCTTTTATAATAATTGATCATTCAAGAGTGTAGCTATATTGAATTCTGTACTATGTCGACTATACAAGCTAATATATTAAAAACAGGATGGAGTAAGAGGGTTTTCATTTTCAAACGGCTTTGTAAACGTTTGTACCACAAACAGCGGCTGATAATTAATCAATCTACGACTCGCATATAAGACAAATTAAGGGTCATTTGTTTTAATCGCTTACAAAAATAGGTACTGCCAAAGCAATTGTCAGGTAAGCAATCAAAGACTCTCAACAACGGAGGTTGACACATAGGCTACACGAACTTAATATAAAATAGACTTTACGGTAAGATTTTAATGCTATTGAACCATTTAATATATATATATATATATATATATATAATATATATATATATAGATATCTAGATATAGATATATAATTATCCGCTTCCTGTCAGCGGAGAAAGAATAATATTGATTTTTAGACAGTTTCTTTGAATCGGCAAAGTTTTTATATTATATCAAGAAAGGAGCTTTATTAGAAAATGGCTGTAAGCGTCTGAAGACACTTTCTCAACGGCATTTCAGTCAAATCAACAATCAGACTATTTGAAAGCGTGAATGAAAAAAAAAATATTGGAATATTATTTACTTTTGACGTTCTAGTGTGCCTAGTATTTATTTAATTTTATTTTTTGAATATTAAAAAATATGTACTTTGACAGTCTGTTTCAAATATTGAATTATAGACATCGCCTTAAATTTGTGGTCAAATAGGTTTTAAAACCCTCCAGCATCTTCTAATGTCGCTAATAGGAGATGCTTGGATTCAAATGAAATGTAGGAATTCATCGATCGGTTTGGATGACACACAAGTCTGACAAACGTTGGACATAAGTTGGACAAAAGTTGGACATAAGTTGGACTTAAGTTGGACTTAAGTTGGAGATAAGTCGGACCATTATGTCTTAAGTCATGACATAAACTTTATGACGCTTTGGTAAAATGGGGGGTCTGGCGCTAACAGTGGGTCATTTTGATCTTGTAAACATTTGGACCTGACAGCTTAGAATGCTGCTGGTATAATTCCCGATGCTTGCGAGAACGTGCTTCTTGATTTATAGCACATGCCGATACAAGAGAATGGACGGTATTTACACGCCTCATTTTTCCATCCTCTTTTAAAAATTGTTGTAATATTTGTGATCGTTCTGTCCTTTGATATTAAATTCATTTCAACATTTCTCTGGCACACGCAGAGATGTTCAATAAGAGGTAACATTTAACACGAGATCTTCAAGTATCCCTGAAGAAAGTATAACAGGACCAAGACCTGCTAGGGAATTGCGGTGGGCGAGTGGTTAGCCTGTTGAGAGCGCGACTAGAAGCATGCGAATTCAAATTCTGACCAGACAAAACAAGGTCGGCCGCTGCAGTGGGTATCTTTGGGAGATGATGCGCATGCGTGTATTCTGTCAAGTTGGCTTTTTCTGAGCTCCGAAATTATGTTACTTTCTGCGTAAAGATTTATTATAATTTGGATCAAACTCTGACTTCTGACTTCTGTGTGTGTTCGGTGTAAACACTTTTTACATATGGTGGGCATTAGAGAGAATATCAAGAAGAAAAAAGAAATAAGGACGAAACTTCACCGCCAGATTCAAATTTGTTCCCTGAAGGAAAGAAAATACAAATGGAAGGCAATGTTCCCGCCCAAACATCTGGACTGACAGGTACGTCTCCATTACCAAATTCAAGCGCAAACACATACTATTGTCTGCCTCCACACCATTACTTACATAACATGACTAGTATGATCCAATATGGCCCCCAAAAGCCAAATCCAATTTCGCAATGTTATCTACCAAATCAACATCCTTTGCAACCTTCGCATATGTTTCAAGGTCTCACTACAGATCCCGTTACTCCGCCCTACATTGCAGAGATCAATAATTTAAAAAAAACTGGACACACTACTCATCAAGTTGGCCAAAATTGATATCCTAGAGGCAAGTTTGGTTGATGTTAAGAAAGAAGTACAAATTCTCTCCAGAAATTACTGTGAAGTGAAAAATACATTGAAAATTATAAGCGACAAACAGTACGAAGAGTCAAGTACTAACATTCAAGTTAGTAAACATATACAACAGTTGAAAAAAATGTGTCTAAAATCAAGAAAATGCGAGTCTGAGAGAAGCAAAGTTTTGATTTGCAAAGCATAAGTATGCGCTACAACCTAATAGTCACTGTATTGGCTGAAACAGAAACTGAGAACCAGGGACAAAACACTGAAACAATCTTACGAGACTTTATTGAAAAAGAATTAGAAATCCTGTGCTGATCAAATTCATCTTGAAATAGTTCATAGAATGAAGCAACCGCAAACTCATGGCTCACGACATGAACAATTGATAAAAGAGGTATTGGAACGAAGAAAACTGCTTTCTGCCAGCGTATAGGAAAGCTAGAAGGGAAACCTTCATGCACGCTTAGTGGTAGATAAATTGTACATCAACCATAAACTTGTTACGATGCATGAGGCCAAATTTTTTGCTGGACCCCCACTACGTTGGAGACCTCAAAATGGGCTGCAACTACCACGCCGTGTACCCCCAGTCAGATCGATGGCCCCAGAACCGACCACGAGCAATAATGATTTTTTACCCAGAACAGATTCGCACCGTTAGCTGACTTGAACAAGCGTTATACCGAAGTGCAACACAGGGATTGTGATATCATCGATTCATGTGGCATGCATAATTCAGGCACTGAACATTAAATACAAAACCACATACAACAACACAACGCTGAAACCGATGAAACAAACCTGAGTTCGTCTCACGAGGAAACTGTGCTAAAATCCGCGCATGTGAATGACAAATGACAAATCGAGCATGACCACAATGGGTGAAATAGGAGCGGCATTGAATGAAGCAATATCGATATGTATATATTGGTTCAAAGTTTCAAAAGAATTGCTCCAAATGAAAGATGACTTCATATTTGAAACTGTTTATATGCCTATCGAGAGTTCAGAATACGCTTCAATAAATGCTTTTGATGAAATTGAGGATGAACTACTGATCAGACTGCATGAAACTCAGCATGTATTCTTGTTAATCGATTGGAACAGCTGGACTTCAGGTATTGATGATTTTATTACATTATCAACCAATATTGACAACACTGAAAATCTTGATCAAATCGCTTCTGATTACTTTAACGACGTACAGCGTCTAAGTAATAATAATATCCCAATGAAATGGCATGCCTGTGATAAAAAGAGGCGAAAAAACTATAGTAATCGCATGATTTCGCATGAAAAGATTTCTTGATAAGTTTATACAGACATGGGAATCATCCATTACTAACTCGACAAAGCTGATACATATAGAATTTTTAAAACAGAATTAAAATTAGAACATTATTTATAAAAGACTTATCACAATAAATAAGGCAAATATAATACAATTTCGAACATGTAAATCATTGTTTACCTACAGATAAGGAAAGACGATAAAATTTGCCTAGACATGCAAGATTGTGAGAACTTTGCCTGCAAAATTGTGTGGGTGATGAATTGCATTATCTCCTTGAATGTAGCAATTTCAGATAACAAAGAAAGCAATATACTACCCAAACACTTCTATATTAGACCAAATGTACTAAAGTTTTAAGAATTATTGAGTTCTGAGAAAGTTGGCGTTCATTTCTAATCATCTTTACTCGATGTGTTTGTTGTTCTTTCCATTTTTTTCCGGAAGAGAAAAGTACCATAGGTTCATCATTGTAAAATAATGAGTTTACTACAGATTAATTTGTGTTTTATTTATTGTAATTTATATCCTGTCTTTCGAATTATGTCAACATCCATGTATTTAAGTTTGAACTTGTTCGTATTCCATTGGAGTATTGATTGTGATATTGCTGTCAATCTGAGTTAAATTGCAATTATTGTGAAAAACATTATATCATCCATGGCGAATGTAAACGCATGCAAAGTGAGATACTAATATTTTACTTTATACGTTGCGTATTGCAACCTGAATGTAATAAAGAATCTGTCATATGTCATTTAGCAAGGAACTCAACTGATTGCTCGCCAATTCCGCCCACCTGTCAGTCAAAACGTTAACACATTGCAAGTAACAATGACTAGCTGACCACCGATATGTCTGACTATTTGTGAGAGTACTCACTTTCTAGCCAGGGAGCTTAAATCCTGACTTATCTCAGCTGTTCCCGACTCCTTCAGGATTGTCTCTATTAGATATATAGAAATTAACTTCAGAATTTCCCATCCAATATTCCTGAAATTTGCATTACTTACAAAAAAAATCGTTTGGATATTGGTGAAAACAGAGTTTGATTTATAATTAAATTGTCCCGCTAATGTTAAGGCGGAGCTCTCTCTCTCTCTCTCTCTCTCTCTCTCTCTCTCTCTCTCTCTCTCTCTCTCTCTCCATCAATTGCCGTAGCATGATATAACGTTCATGTATTGATATCCCGTTTAAACATCAATCAATCCAATCGATAAGCAAAAACCTTACCAAGATTGAGCTTCTGTTTAAAAATGTATTGGCATGTCATCAGTCGTTTAAACATAAAACATTGATTGATAAAGTATTTTTTTTGTCTTGTTGGAATTTTCTTTAATCTC
The DNA here is from genome assembly GCA_029931535.1 of Margaritifera margaritifera. Lineage (NCBI taxonomy): Eukaryota > Metazoa > Mollusca > Bivalvia > Unionida > Margaritiferidae > Margaritifera > Margaritifera margaritifera. Next base: position 11,106 of record JAQPZY010000207.1, on the reverse strand, counting down.
ACCAGCTGAATACCGATTGATGCTAGCTATGTAAGATGTTTGCCTTCTCTTTGAATTGCCTAAATGCTTTTCTATTTTATCTGTTAACCTATTTTTCCAGGTAAATAGTGTCGGATTGGAAGCTATCTGTTTATTTATTCTTTCTTGTTGGTCTGAAATAGCTACTCCTTTTATGATCGCGGCGAACTTGTGAACTTCTGCGTGTATTCATTTTGTGTTTTTTTTTAATCAATGTGACCTGCCAGTGTGTTAGTTAAATCAATTATGTCTTACTTGTACCTCTTGACCAATGTCGACGAAATTTTAAAATACAAATTTGTAATAATCAGACTTTTACTGTCTCGTAATAAAACTCTAAATTAAAAGTATCGAATTTACTTCTGTCACAGGCCATGACGTTATACATGATGTCGATGACGATGACAGTAACTGTTGTTATTGTAGTGACGTCCTTTGTCTCTTCTCTACCGCTCAAGGAGACTGACTTCGATTCAACGACCGCTGGTGAGTTATTACTCAGATATTTTAAACTTAATTTTTTTCGAGTTATGTATGTATGTATGTATGTATGTATGTATGTATGTATGTATGCACATATGTATGTATACCACGAGATTTGTTACATAAGTCTTGGATTAATATATATACACGCTTGAATATAAAAATATGTGACTTTCTACTTCTCAATCAAGAAGTCAAGGATATCCTATCAATCTAAATATAATTGAAATATATGACACAGTGTATGTGATTCTTATTTCCTCGTTTAAGTGTTGTCTGTCTTTATTTGTGCACATAGAACGTATGCCAGAATGTTCAGTAACAAAACTACATAGAGTTAGCCTACATAAGAATACGGAGTACAATTTACAATCTCTGTGCACAGAGTTAACCTACATAAGCCTACGGAGTACAATTTACAATCTCTGTACATAGAGTTAGCCTACATAAGAATACGGAGTACAATTTACAATCTCTGTACACAGAGTTAGCCTGCATAAGAATACAGAGTACAATTTACAATCTTTGTACATAGAGTTACCCTGCATAAGAATACGAAGTACAATTTATAATCTCTGTACACAGAGTTAGCTGCATAAGAATACAGAGTACAATTACAATCTCTGTACATAGAGTTAGCCTGCATAAGAATACGGAGTACAGTTTACAATCTTTGTACATAGAGTTAACCTACATAAGAATACGGAGTACAATTTACAATCTCTGTACATTGAGTTAGCCTACATAAGAATACGGAGTACAATTTACAATCTCTGTACATAGAGTTAGCCTGCATAAGAATACGGAGTACAATTTACAATCTCTGTATACAGAGTTAGCCTGCATAAGAATACGGAGTACAATTTATAATCTTTGTACATAGAGTTAACCTACATAAGAATACGGAGTACAATTATAATCTCTGTATACAGAGTTAACCTACATAAGAATACGGAGTACAATTTATAATCTTATTGTACATAGAGTTAACCTACATAAGAATACGGAGTACAATTTATAATCTTTGTACATAGAGTTAACCTACATACAAATACGGAGTACAATTTATAATCTCTGTATACAGAGTTAACCCACATAAGAATACGGAGTACAATTTATAATCTCTGTATACAGAGTTAGCCTGCATAAGAATGCGGAGTACAATTTACAAAATCTGTATACAGAGTTAGCCTACATAGAATACGGAGTACAATTTACAATCTCTGTAAATAAGAATCCTAAAAGAAAAACATTTTTGGACAGTCCGTCAGAGTATTAGGTTTTCAAGACGCTCTTAGGAGTTTGATTGAGGCTAGCTGTGAAGATCTAAATAAATAGCTAATTAAAAATAAGTACATAAATACAATTAATTACACTAGATTAAAAAACAACTACGTCGGCGAAGTAAATAAAACAACAACATATTTTATGTTGACCCACTCCAACCAAGTTCAAGTAGAGCCAGGTTAATTTTGACTTTGTTTTGATATAAATAAATTGCTGGGAAACTTCTGTGTCCTGCTAACGGAATAGCATTGTCTTTTATACTTTTTTTATCAATGTCATTGTGCTAGCTCTGTCTCTACTTCATCTACCTTTTCATTACTTAATACTTGCTTTACTGAACATTTTACTATTAGAAACGTTATCCAGGGAGGGTATATGCCCTAAAATATAGCACTATATCGATATGTAGTAGCCAGTTCATGGACAATTTTAACCATTTAATGTACACAGTATGTCAAAAAGTTACTGGTACCCAATAAGATAAAAAGATGTCCTTTATTTTTTTCAAAGGAAAAATATATAAATATATAGTATTGTGTGCGTACAAAATGATCACTTTACATCTAAAGAAGAAAAATATATTGAGACAGGGATATATATGTATTTTTAACTCACATGATCCAAGTTCAAGAGGAGTAAGTATAATGTACAATAACAACTTTAAATTTAAATTACACAGAGAAAGAAAAGATGGGCAGGGGGGGGGGGGGTGGAGTAATTTACTGGGAATAGACTAAAATATAGAAAACAACAGATTAACGGAATAGACTTGAATATAGTAAGCAACAGATTAACACTTATTAAAGGTATGGCTCTAATTCAGATGATCGTCATTTTTTTCTTCTTCTTTTTTTTTTTTTGACAGAGTGGAAAAATAATCAAAGAGTTTAATAATCTAGTCAATATAGTAGGTGATGACTTCAAGTTAGTACTGATTCGACTTTGGATTTGGAGCGGTATGTGAAGGTTAATAAACTCAAAAGCTGGAAAAAGATTAAATAAGCCCATGAGGATCATAACATGGTTGACTATTACAGGGTAATTAATCCACGTCGATGATTATGCACTTGGCGCAGGAAAAATCCAATAAAACAAGCTAAATTAAATTGCTTTTCTTATTTCTGAATGTCTAACAAATGTAGTAAATGACATTAAAAAATTACATCAGGATACAGGTCGGATCACTCGATTACTACCTTTGAAGTACAAATTAATACTTTACACACGAAAAGGATTTTGAGAAATGTAATAACAGTCTTTTTAAAGGATTTGGAGTATGATACAAACGTGAAAGGTACAATTAACAGAGTAAAAATAAATATGCACTACGTGTTATAATCTTGATGAATTAATTGATATAAAATGTGGCAGATATTCAGTATACAATGATAATCGTCTATTTTTAGAAGTTTTATTATTGGCAATAAGGGGCATAACTCTCTCATTTGCTACATGTAAGAAAAAAGAAATGAAGAAATGAAACAAAAAGTCTAGTTAATGAAATTGCTAAATTAGAAAAAAATTTCATACATATAGTAGAGAAAGTGAAGAAAAAGAAATCAGCTCCAAAATTTAAGAAAGGATAAACTATACGGAAATGCGATTATGGGTAGAGCCCAGTGGATGGAAGAGGGCCGAAAAATATTTCCAAATATTTGTCTGCCTAAGAGAATTTAAATTTTATAATCAAAATGATTAGTAGAATAAAAATTCTGAGGATAATATTTTATGAGATCAATAGCAAATTATTAACGAAATTAGAAATGTTTACAATAACCATTACTCAGAATCAAAAGATAGTTTTGATGTTGATTTTGACCAGTTACTATCAGAGTTTAATATCCCAAAATTAACAGGGCAAGAATCAGATTTTTTTGAAAATAAATGCAATTAGATGACCTACTTAGTGTATTTAAATGCAATTAGATGACTTACTTAGTGTATTTAAATGCAATTAGATGACCTAATTAGTGTATTTAAATGCCAATTAGATGACCTACTTAGTGTATTTAAATGCAATTAGATGTGACCTACTTAGTGTATTTAAATGCAACTTAGATGACCTACTTAGTGTATTTAAAAGGATTACAATGACAAATCTCCAGGATCTTGTCGATTTATGATGCAGTGTTTAGATTTATGTTGGAATTGGTTTACAATATTTCCTCTTGAGATTAACTAACAAAACGTATGATAAACAACAACCTTGAATCAGTCTGAGAAAATGTACTTTTCTTTCTTTACTACAAGGAGATAAACCAGGACAGTTTTTTTAAAATAAAAAAATGAAAAAACTGGCGTCCTATTACCCTTTGAAATGTATTCTATAAATTAGCATTAGGATGTATAACTCAAGGGTACAAATGGTGTTGAACACAATAATATCAGAATCACATACAGGATTCATTAAAGGCATATACATAGGTGATAACATTAGATTAATATATGATTTAATACAATGTTTAGAAAAATATTATATTCCTGATCAATTAATTTGTATTGGTTTTGTAAAACGGCGTTATGAAGTATTATGGACTTTTCTAGAAAAAATTATAACGTATTCTTTTCATTTGGGGAATTCCAGGGACACAGTTCGTTACAAACAGCGTCCCACAAACAACTACTACAGACTCCACAACAGCTACTATTACAACTAATCTTGATCGTACAACAACCGCTAGTACCTCACGAAAAATCAACTACATCAGCGTTCACTGGCAACCACACCGGATGATACAGTAAAATACAGCAGGACCGCATAATAACTACCATATCCTCCAGATGATAGGAATAGGATATCACAACTCATATCAGAATCCACAGCAACCACAGCATTCACCCTAGCAACCACATCAACAGCGACCACAGGATCCACTTTGGCTTCTACAACAATTACAGAGGAATCCAGACAGCACATGCAGAAAAGCAAATTCATTGGCTCCTACAAAACAACAGAAACAGTGACCCCTCTACACATAACCACAATGGCTGCTACAGCTACTACAGGGTCCACAACAATCACACTAGACTCTTACAACTGTCACAACGTCTCCTACAACTACAGCTAGCACTCACAACAACCACATTGGTTCCTACCACAACCCCCATATCGGCTGATAGAACCAACAACAGGGCCACTAATTCCTGAATAAAGTCCTACAACAACGACCACAACAACCAACACTCAGCTACTCCTACAAACAAAGAGACTGGCCCCTACACACCAATAACATGAAGCCACGACCAATACGACTACACTAGATATTAGAACATCCACAGTTGAATCTAAATCAACAACCACTAGCTCCAGCAACAAACACAGATGTTTCTAGCACAATTTATAGCAGCACACCCCACGACAACCATAACGAACTTCTTTAAAACCCCAATAGAGTCCAAAACAACCACACTAGCTCCTGCCTTAACCACAACCCAATCCACTGCAATCATATTCGCTCCAACAACAACCGGATGCGACTCCTACAACAGCCACAGCAGCGCCCACAACAAACGCAACCCATTTTGTCCAACAGTCACAACAACGACCAACAACAAGCACAGCCAGCTGCTGCAACAAACACAACATTCTACTAATCACCAACCACCTTTCGATCCTACAACAAGCATAACGGTTCCAAATACAACCACATTCCGAGTCCATGGCAAACCACACCGGATCCCTACAGTAAACGACAACAGGACCGACAACAAACTACATCGGCTCCTATAGCAAACGTCAACAGTGATCCACAACAGCCACCAATTGGGTTCTACGACAACAACAAAGACTAATGGAACAACCATATAGGCTCCGACAAACAACTGCAGCGGCACCAACAGCAAGTACATTGGCTCCAGAAAACAGCCTACAGCAATCACAACAACCATATTGCGCTCCTACAAGTAACTAACACCGGCTTTCATCAAGCAACCACAACATCCTAAAGCGGGCTACTACAAACAAATACAGCAGCGCCCACATAACAAACTACAGTGGTTCCTTACAACAATCCACAACATAAAACCAACGACAACCGCATTGGTTCCAAGAGACATACCATATTGACTCTGACAACAGTCAAAAGGAGAATTTATGCAAGAGCCACAGCGGCTCGTACACACAACTAAAGCAGCACCCACAACGAACACACCAGATCCTACACACAACCACAACAAGTAACCCACAAAAAAACCACACCGGCTCCGTACAACATCCACAAACAACGCATAACAACAACTACATCCGGCTTCTCTGCTAGCCACCGGGCAGCAACCACAACAACCATATTGGCTCTTTACAACAACCAACAGAGGCTCATAATAACAACCACAGTGGCTCCCCTATGCACACAACAATACAGTGACTCCGTACAACAACTAAGCCCCGTGCCCATAAGGAAAACACACACGGCTCCTACAACAACCATAACAGTGACGATAAGAAGAACCACATTCTCGCTCTCCTAACAACAATCCACAGCGGACTCCGTGTAAACAATACCGCAATGGCTCATCGCAACAATTTAACAGCGAGCACCCAGAAAAAAACCACATTGGGTTCCTATACCATCGACAACAATGCCCCACAGCAACCAACATCTGAGCTGATATAGCCACCACGCGCAGCGAAACCACACAGAGACCAAAGACATCGGTTCCGACAACAACCACTGTAACTCGCTTTACAATTAACCAACAGAGGCTCCTACAACAAGTTAAGAGCAGTAAGCACGCCATACAACAGCCACCCCGGCTGCTATATTAGGGGGGGGCAACCACTAATCAGCACTAACAACAACTCACTTTGGCTCGCATCGTACAACATCTACTGTGTCTTCCAGCAGCAACCAAATAGCGCCTGGCTCCTACAACAACAGGAACAAGATCAGCATCCCCACAACAATCACACCTCGAGATTTATAGAAACAACAACAAAAAAAGGCGGGGGCCCACATTGCTGCATTGTATTTATTATGTTATTTTTAATTATTTTAATTTACATTAGTTAGTTAGTTTCTGTTATATTTATTTACATGCTGGTTTGATTGCTAATTTATTTCAATCGAGTTAATTCAGTGTTCCTTGTATGATCCTTGCATATAACGGAAATTTTGTGTATGAAGTGTTGATTGCAAACCGAAATTAGTGACTATCAGCCAATTTTGGGTGCAAACTTCTATTAGATTAGCAAGCTTGCCTAAGGTCACACAATTTACGCCTCGAAAACAAAGAAATAAACGCAAAAATAAATTTAAAAAATCCTAGGATTAGTTAACTTCATAATCATTAAAAACACTATGACCTGTAAAACTGTTACTACTCGACTGATGTCTCGTTCGAACCGACCGCTCTGTTGATGATTTCTACTACCACAACCCGCAAACAATAGTCCCACTGTTTCAATCCGACTGCAAGAAATGTGTTTTAAGGTGACAAATTTTAAAAAATTCCTTTCATTATTGGTATGAAAAACAGTCATGCGATTTTTTTTGGCACAAAATATCACAGTTCAAAGCGTTATATGCAAATAAGAAGATAACATTATAGATAAAAAGTTGAGTGTCCTTAATTATTTGAGAAACAAGTCTTGGAACTTTATTTTTATCCGCTGAGTAGTAATACAAAGCCCGTTAACAGCTATATGGCACACGAGCATGGAAAAATTAGTCCATGCAAGTTCGACGATTTTGATATCCTTCAAAAATTATATAATGAAAAGAAAACTGTACCGCCTTTTTTTTGATGAAGTGGAAACATGTTGCATGTTATTGCATGATCTCTGCTGCACTCGTGACAATATATATGTTTTACACTTCAACTTCACTCCTGAAATGTGATTTTTGCCTTTGCAGTTCCAAATTAACCTACGAGTTCCTTCTATATATTCCGTCCTGATGGCACGTGTTTACGTGATGTCAGAAGAGAGACGTAATTCATGTATTCCCGTCTAGCAAATCATTCTTTTCTAATATATCGAGCATAATTCTAAAACTGTTTGCGATCGTGAGAATTGCCGATGTGTTAATTCTTTTTTGGTCATATTTTATCATTGTCATGAACTTTGTTTAAGTGTTGGATATATGTGTTCCATAATTTACGAATTCACTTCTAATAAATGACGTTGATAAAACTAATTAGAATAAGCGGGAATAATTGTTGTTCTGTTTTCTCTCCACAGGGCGCTATGATTCTCGTGTGACTACACACTCGTTTACACTTGGTATTATAAAAGATTAGTAAATAATTCTGCAGCATGCATGCAAATTCATCCAATAGGTTGATAGGCTTTGGTGATGCTTGCTGATGCATTGTATGGAGTACCTGAACATGTTATACATAACCCTTCTGGTTTACGGCTTGTTGTGTATATAAACTTCCCGGTTGCATTTACGTCATACAGGTGCATGATTTTCCCCCCAGTCACCCTGCTCATACCAAGTTATTAAACAAGCTGTTATACACCAATAGTGCAGTGCGTTTTCCAACCTTTTTTAGTATTGAGAGACCCCTTTTAAACCTTCAAAAACATTGCACGCCCCCCCCCCCCCCCCCCCCATGCTAATGAAGTTGTACTTTTAGGCTGTAGCGGGGTATAAACATTTAGTTTTTGCAGCTTGGCGCGTATAAACTATTTGAACATGCCTATGCTCGCAGCCGGCGGGGCGATAAACAGATGGGAAGCCAACGAGACGCTGGCTGGATGGGAGACGTCAATACATTGCTGCGAAGCTATGTGATATTCGACGACCCTTCGGACTATAAACCCCCGCTGACACCCCAGGGGTCCGCGGGTCCAGACAGGTTAGGAAAACCACTGCCGTAGTGGCTAAAATGGTTCGATTTTCAAGAAGGGAGGCCAACTGGTGTTCGCAGGCAGAAAAGTTATATGAACACAACTAATTTGACAAAACAAGGTCTAAAAATCTTAACATTTTCGTGTTTGTCACACAACCGTCATCAATTATTGGGCATTACATTCCATGGGAAGGGTTCGGAAATTACTCTGCACTTACATAAACACTATGCATATGACACGAAGATTTTGGTACAAAAAGCGTTAAGGGTATATAGTCTTGTTGCTGAAAAATGAAGCATTTAATTATAGTATAAACTGTATCATATCCTAGATGCTTGTTTTCCATACTATGTGTCTAATTGATCTGTGCCTGGGCTCGATCAATGTTCCAAGATGGAGGCCAAACGCAATGGGCTTATTAAACTTGTACAAATGCCTACCTTTAGGCACTTGTACTGTAATTTACATGAAGGTGTAACTCATCATTCTTCTGGCAAGCTAAAGATTTGTTTTGGCTGGGGAACACATAGATATGATATAGTCATTAAAAATTTTATCCAGAATCTTTCATGTTTCCTAAATAAAGTTGTCCTATCTTACCATAACAAAGTTGCCTGCCGCTATCTATCTAATCTATCATTGCACGTGGGAAATTGTTATCAGCCTGGTTATCAGTTCTATCCATAGTCACAAAGGATAGTGGGCTTTAGATTTAGTGAAGACAACGAAGACCCAGTTATGAAAATGACATTTATTTTTACCACTGTATATAAATGAAATCGGATCTACTGTAACCCTATGTAATTTTTGACACCACCTAGGCAAACACAATCAAAGTTTTTTTGAATCTTGCAACAAACAAATTTCATTCAGTTAAACAAAATAATTTTAACAAATAGTTTGTTCATGGCACTGAATGCTGTCATTTCAATGACATGCTGAATTCCAATAGAGGCATTTGAGAAATTTTTCCACACGTTGCCTAGGTGACAATACATTTTAGCTTTGCAATCTATCAAACATAGGTTATGTTATTTCTGTTCAGAACACAACACGAGTATGAAAATGTTCTTTCACTTGACTGCTATGTGAAAACTATCGTGTATTATTTGGACATTTATATAAAACTGTAGTCTGCCATGCTAAGAGTAAAATTGTGTGATCTTTTGCTTTATTCACGACAAATGACATGAATTTAATGGGATTGTACTGTTGCTTTACAACAACAAACAACAAAAAGATAGTAAATGTACCATGACAATGTAATTGTTCGAAATCAACCCCGAAATGAGGTTTTTATTGATACCACGTAGTTTTTATATAACGCAACATGGAAATTTATAGATACCTATCGTCCGCTCGTCTTAACAGTACATGGAAATTGTATGACAAAAAAATTACGTCAGTAGTTATGGAGGTGGGGGGGGCCGGGAAGGGTTAATCTGAGCCTCAATGTGGGCCTATCCTCCAGGGGCCTCTCTAAGGAAAATTTTAACATTGGGATGGGAGAGGGGGACACTTGAGCCTGTTTCAAGGAGAAGATGAACATGCGAGGGGGACACTCATAAAAAAAGCCTCATAGCCTCAAGTGGAAATTAGCACATTGGGGCCATATCCATCCACCAGCCTCAAACGCGAACGGGAAATTTAACATGTTGGGCCGGCGAGGCACTGATAGAACCCGTACGCGCAAATTGCTAACATTGAGGAGGACATTCGGCGCGGGGACAGATTTGGAAACATTAGAAAGATTATAATGGGCCATAGACTAATAAAAGTATACACCTAAAATATCTCCGCAAATTGTACCGGCCGTTAGCGGAGGACTGAAAATAAACCAGATTTAAAACAAAAATCATAAAAAAACAATTGGCCTTAGAGCTACATGAGTATAAACACTATAAACTTCCGAAATTGTACCGGACGTTTTAGCGGAGACCTGAGACCTGAAAAATAATACCGGAATTTTTTTTTTAAAAAAAAATAAAAAAATTCTGGTGATGCTGAGCACTGTAATAAGTAGCACATAAAATCTTTTCCCAATACCCCATACGACACTATCCCAACACGAAGATAAACGCCTCTGCTGTGCTGTCGTAAAAACCTTCATTCAACCCAAGCTACAATCAGGACAGAGACAAAAGTGGAATATTTAACGACGAAGGAAAGTCTGAAATTCACAAAGATAAACATACTAATCCACCAACACCCACAGTTTTTGAATACTATCCAACACCAACACACTTTTTGATACTCTGGAGGTCACCTATCTCTTTCACTCTTATTCCTTCCCATTTTCCTTTTCTACCACTATCGGATCTGAGAAGATTGTTTTTCATCGCCGCCTCCGCGCACTTCGCCCCCAGCATATAAAGTCGGTTGCGCTTGGCACTGGTTCAGTAATGTTCGGTTGTACACGTCAAGTATCTCTCAAAAAACATGGCTAGCTAACAATTAGCAAGTAGATACGAAGCGGATTGGTGAACATGCAGCGTGTGTGAGGCATCATTTGCTGGAGAAGA
>JAQPZY010000209.1:0-71928 GCA_029931535.1 Margaritifera margaritifera | reverse complement strand
GAATATGTTTTTCTCATGCTAATAATTCCAGAACCAAGTTATTATCATATGGTGAGGTTGGATGCATGTACCTTGGGGGAAACAGCTCACAACACTGCATTTTAATTTATGATATATTTATTTATAGACATTACATAATCATACCAGTATATCAAATGACCACCTCATGCTGTCAATATGGAATTTAAAATATAGTCTCACTTGATCAACACATAATATTCCCTTAGAATTCTATCAACCTACATTTGTAACTTATTAAAACTCCTTCATATCCCTATTTTTACAACTGAAAACTTCATTCACCATCATCATCACGAAATTAAATTGAACTAATTGAACTAAACACTTTAACTGAACTCAGTTGTAGAACTAACTGACTAAATTATCCTGTATGACTTTATTCTAAAGTTGTACTTCTAGTTCATATTGCCATTCACTGATTACCGGTAACAGATTAAGACTTCTGGCTAATATTAAATTGTCCTACTGGTCAGAGTTACTATGGTTCCTAACTATGAATTTGATTTGTGCGCACTAACAGCTATACTCCCTACCAGTCTTCGAAATTACCAGCGGCCTGGAACTAAGGTATCTGTCACAGGAACCATGCATTTAGCAAAACATTGGTCCTTCTGGCTGATGGCTAATCCTGTGTTAAACACTATATTTGAACTACATGTACACCAGTAACATCATGATGTACTGTATACAACAAAAGTCAAACCATGTAATGAAAGTTTCACCTCTGGTGTTGGACCATGCAAACATCTTAAATTTCCAGATCCTGTCAGACGGTAAAGTTGAAACAATATTTCACAATTTATCACTTTTATAGTGGGACATATATGAAGAGCCTGCAGCATCGTGGGGCCTACAGCTCCCATGAAGGGCCTGCTGTTTACAATCGCTTTAGGCTCTTCTGGCCTACAGCATTTTTAACACTGCTCCCTTCAGGTGGCCTTACTGAATGTGGACTTTATCTTGTGTGACCCTATGATTTGTACCTCCTGGCCACTTAATTCTCCACTTGAAATGTCAAACTTCCTGACTAGAATATATATCAAACAGTTAGCACTGATCTACAGACTATTTAATATTGCACACCTGTGTACTTTGTCATCTAACACTGCTAGTATGGCATATATTTGTACCTACCTGCACACTTACGGAATACAAATCTATGTGCTTCATAAACCTTAGCTAGCAACTGTAATATTGTCAACATTTAGCATATTTCAAAATTGCCATGTTGGTATTCAGATACAAGGTTTGTCTGTGGGATCTGTTCTCGATGGTAATAGTTATCAAATCATGTACCATATGTCAGTTAAAGTGTCGGTGTTGGTATATCAGGATATATATATATATATATATATATATATATATATATATATATATATATATATATATATATATATATATATATATATATATACACACACCATATATACTCGTGTATAACCTAGGTCCAAATGCAAACAAAATAGACCCTGATCTGCCATCACATAATGCACCAGCAGATCAGGGTCTATGTTGTTTGTTCTACTGATTAGTCCCTACAAACTGCATAGACCCAGATGGTAATAGTTATCAAATCATATACCATATGTCAGTTAAGTGTGGGTGTTGGTATATCAGGATATATATATATATATATATATATATATATATATATATATATATATATATATATATATATATATATATATACATGTATATGTGTGTATATATATACATACACACACACATATACACCATATATACTCGCGTATAACCTGAATCCAAATGCAAACAACATACACCCTGATCTGCCATCACATAATGCACCAGCAGATCAGGGTCTATGTTGTTCGTTCTACTGATTAGTCCTTACAAACTGCATAGACCCAGATCTGCCGGCGCATTATGCGCCGGCAGATCGGGGTCTATGCAGTTTGCAGTTGGTATCGGCTTATAAGCGAATATATACGGAATATATCCCAATATTCTAATGGCTTTTGCCTGACAGTTTTCCCCAAAAAATTAACATGACTGCCATATATTTAAGAAATTGAATATAAAAATAATAAAAGGTGGTATAACAAGTTGTGACCAAAAGAAAACCTAATGATTAAATGTACTGGAAAATATGTCATTTTCGCTTCCAGATTTACTGCTACTTTAGTATTAGTAGTATCCTTCCGTGATTGTACTGGTTTTCTCTCAAAATAATCATTGATAACAATCATCGATTCCACTTTACTGTTTTTAGAAATTATTAATTAACAAGGAGACTTGTCATCTTGAAAATACCTAACACCTAATTGCTGAGCATTTCCAGTCATGTCTTGCAGAATGATAATAAAAGTTTTTTGTTGTTAATAGCATTTTTTTTTTTAAATTCTGGCCTAGGCTACACTTTTTGGTTGAAAAGGTCTGATCCGCCAACACACCACGACACAATATAGGTTAAAAAACAAAAATGTGGTGTGAGGGACTGATGTAATGTTATTAATACACAATCTGATGTAATCGTTCAAATTATATGGTTTTTGACAAGTCCAGGAGATAAACTTTCACACCTCTTTTGTCTTGTGCTTATATGTGGCTATAGAGTGTTTAAACAGGTGCAAAAATATAATAACCAAATAAAAGCCTGGGATAATTATGGGCACCATATGTCCAATGTCCGAAATGTCAAGGTTACACTTGGTCATTTTACAGTTTTGAGTTCAGGTCCGGGTCCAGCAAATGCGGTAGATAAAGGGAGTAAATAAGTAAGTGTAAGTTAGCGGGAAGTGTGGAGACATTTCTCTCAGAATAATGTAGCTATTGTAGTAATTTGTGGGAGGTGGCCAGGAAAGTGTTTCCATAAGCAGTGTGGTGATTTATTTTATAAAACTGAGCCCCCCCACACACACACACTCTGAATTCCCTATGGTCTGAGCCACCCCCCCCCCCCTTCTGAATCCCCATGGTCAGCTTTACAAGTTAGAATCAGCAGTCAAAATCAGCTAAATGTCAGTTCATATTTAATAATAATACAATATACTGATATATTTATGAGAGAGAGAGAGAGTGTGTGTGTGTGTGTGTGTGAGAGAGAGAGAGAGGGGGGGAGAGGGAGAGAGAGAACTGCGATCTAAGACTGTACTCACGACTGCCTCTGATATGCAAATCAATGTTTTCAAGTTACATGTAAACACCCCCCCCCTCCCCAACTTTATAAACAATACCAGATATTGGATGAAGAAGTTACTTATGCTGCCCCTTTTAAAAAAAATGAATGATCTATTCTTCTTCTACAACATGGCTCTCTTCATTAGCATGTGTGATGGTGGAAACAGACTCATCAACAAATTAATGTCTCATTGCTATTGATGATCTTCTTACCTACAAAAATATATTTACTTGGATATCATTTTTAATAAAACTGTGGTTCAAAACATGGTGAAAGAACAGAGAGAATGAAAGACCTGTGTGTGACAGCTTACTTGAATGCATGTATTTTCACAACAATTTAAGATAAAGCTACATAAAATAATCCTGGATATCAGTTGAGAAAACTTTGCTCTTTTGGTTTTGCAGAGTTGGAAAAATACACAATTTGACATACCATATTTACTCGCGTATAATCCTATATGATCTATAATCGCGTATAAGCCTGTACCAACTGCAAACTGCATAGACCCAGATCTGCCATCGCATAATGCGCCAGCAGATCTGGGTTTATGCAGTTTGTAAGAACTAATTAGTAGAACAAACATAGACTCTGATCTGCTGGCGCATTATGCGACAGCAGATCAGGGTCTATGTTGTTTGCATTTGGACCCAGCTTATAGACGAGTATATACAGTAGTTCTCTATGCAAGAAACATGAACAAATTAAAAATTAAAAGATAATGATCCATAGTACAGTAGCTTAGATAACTACACAGCTTTCACGGTACAGTAGCTTAGATAACTACACAGCTTTCACAGTACAGTAGCTTAGATAACTACACAGCTTT
This sequence comes from Margaritifera margaritifera, assembly GCA_029931535.1. Taxonomy (NCBI): domain Eukaryota; kingdom Metazoa; phylum Mollusca; class Bivalvia; order Unionida; family Margaritiferidae; genus Margaritifera; species Margaritifera margaritifera. The sequence goes on along the minus strand of JAQPZY010000209.1, from coordinate 67,939 downwards.
CACAGTACAGCAGCTTTGATAACTACACAGCTTTCACAGTACAGTAGCTTAGATAACTACACAGCTTTCACAGTACAGTAGCTTAGATAACTACACAGCTTTCACAGTACAGCAGCTTTGATAACTACACCACTTTCACAGTACAGTAGCTTAGATAACTACACAGCTTTCACAGTACAGTAGCTTTGATAACTACACAGCTTTCACAGTACAGTAGCTTAGCTTAGATAACTACACCGCTTTCACAGTACAGTAGCTTAGATAACTACACAGCTTTCACAGTACAGTAGCTTTGATAACTACACAGCTTTCACAGTACAGTAGCTTAGCTTAGATAACTACACCGCTTTCACAGTACAGTAGCTTAGATAACTACACAGCTTTCACAGTACAGTAGCTTTGATAACTACACAGCTTTCACAGTACAGTAGCTTAGATAACTACACAGCTTTCACAGTACAGCAGCTTTGATAACTACACATCTTTCACAGTAGCTTAGCTTAGATAACTACACCGCTTTCACAGTACAGTAGCTTTGATAACTACACAGCTTTCACAGTACAGTAGCTTAGATAACTACACCGCTTTCACAGTACAGTAGCTTAGCTTAGATAACTACACAGCTTTCTTATAAACAAGTAAACTAAATAAAATAGAGAATTACTGAATACTACAGAGCGAGGAAGTGAGAGAAATTTCTCTTTCATAGTCCTCAACATCATATAACTATTTTTTGTACCAAACACAAAGAGTCCCTCGAATGAACTGATGCTCTAATGGGTGAAAAGAAATTTTTATTTAGGAAAAAGTAGACATCATTAAAAGTCTTTTTGGTGAAAACCCCATGTTATAATGATGATCCATTCAGCAGGAGTAGTGACAAGATTTTTAAGACAGTCGTTGTGGCAGCCATATTCAATGTATGACTGGCACCATTTTCATTTAGGACCAACCAAGTATCATAAGAAGTCTATAGGTGAAAACCCCATGCTGATATAGCCATTCATTTGGGAGGAGTAGAGATAACAATATTTTCAAGATATGACTTTGCATTCAGGAGTAGAAAACACAAGATTTTCACGATGGCTGCTGTGGCGGCAATACTGGAGATCAGATCAGCACCATTTTCATTTCAGACCAACTAGACATCATAAGTCTTTTAGTGAAAACCTCATGTTGATACAACCATCCATTCAAGAGTAGCGATAATAAGATTTTCAAGATGGCAGCTGTGTGGCGTTCAAACTGGATGTCAGATCAGCACTATTTTCATTTCAGACCAACTGGACATCATAAGAAGTCCTCTGCTGAAAACCCCATGTCAATATGACATACTGTTCAGTTAGAGTTGTGATCAGATTTTTAAGATGGTTGCCATGGTGGCCATTTTGGATGTCCATAACCAGTAGAGCTAAAAATGGACTCTTACATACATGTAACTTCAGGACCAACATAGCAGATTACATGTACACAGATAACTCTTTTTCAGCATATATCGAATGAGTAGTGTTGCTCTGGATGTCAATACAAATGGTGCTGAAATCATTCAAGAGTGAAACGAATTAGGCACTTTTAGCTACATTTTGAGATGCTCACGCGAAAATTCACTTAGCTATAGACACGGATATCATTCATGATGCCGAGCTGAATAAACTATAGTGACAACCATAAGTTCACATGAGCATCAGAATAATTTAAATAAAGTTTCAACAATTTTGTGTAATCTAATCGGTACTTTAACATTAACTGTATGTAACAACTCACGGAGTTGATCATGTTTACATTTGTAAGATATATTTTTGCCAATATAAAGTTTCCTTGGTTCAGCAAAATCTTGACACAAAATAAAAGGTAATGAAATTCATCTCCAATCTTCAACTGCAGAAATAGAGACCGAAATAGAAGAAAGGTATCGACTCCTGCTAGTTTGGGGATACAGAATAGGTCTGATGTCATTTCCTGATTTCTTTAAGAGGCAGCTATTGGAGTCAACATTTTTGCTCTGGGATGTGTCCCATGATGATAATCCAGCTGAGAATGTCTTGGGAATTTTTTAAACAAAAAAATATGGTTTATATAAAAAACTGGACTCCATATTTTAAGAATTTTACACTTTTTTGGTCTCATCTTTGTTCTGCGTGCCTCTTTGGAGATACATGCACCTGAACTTACTTGGCACTGTATATCCAGGACTGTTCGAATCTGCTTAGATTAAACACTATACATACATACATACATACATACATACATACATACATACATACATACATACATACACTGTACATACATACACTGTATATGCATACCAGTAGTTACAGCAGATAATAAAAGCTTTCATTTTTATAGTGGTCATGATGTAATGATTTGACAGGGACAAGGTGGTTTATCACTCACACAACAAATATGTTCCACCACATCACCAGTTATACTGTTAGTAATATACAAAAACACATATCGGATTTAATAAAATTAAGAGTTTTACAGTTTACCTTGTGCATAAGGGTACAATGCTGTCACATTAATCCCTCCTTCTTTACTAACACTGATTCTCCTCACATAAGTCCCATACCAAGGAGACCCATGGCTCTTGCTTGACACTGTTGAAGCCATTCTGAATATCCTCACTAAGTCACAAAATCTGGCCCCTATACAGACCAAAATTCTGGCCCCTATACAGGCCAGGGGCTCTGCACCACAGTCTATAATGTCTAAGAAGCCATAACTTTCCTGAGTGGTTGTAGATTGGTCTTCTATGAAGTCTGTACAACAAGTCTTACTACGAGACTGGTGACAGTTTTTTATTTATGATCTCAACAGTGTTACAAATAAATGAGCACTTAGAACCAACCAACAGACCCAATTGATTTTGATGGCTTGCACTGTCCTCCACAACAGAAATATGAGCAGTAAATATGTTTAGTCATTAATTGTATACTGAGTTGTACTGTTTATACTTCCTGGACTTTAAACCTGTCTAGTAAAGAACGGAGTTTAACTGAACTGTGAGCAGCACACCTGAAGAACAAGATGGAATATGTGGATGATGAACATGTGGATGAGGATAGAAATTACCTTCACAAAGAAATCTAAACCTGTCAACTAATTTGAATAGTCCTATATGGTAAGGATGAAATTTGTGATACAAAAACGAAACTGCAACTTGCTACAGAAAACCACTCTAGTTTCTATAATGATACAGCAAGGTTACCTAGACATTCCTCAATTATCAATACACTGTAGATCTAGGCCACTGGAGTATTTTAGAAATCCAACTGATAACAATGTCTTAAACTGTCACCTTTAACTCATTAACCCCTAGCACCACGTTTACGCATCATGAGGTTGTACCCTACTTCTTAGCTCTGTAACATCAACATCATTTAAGATACACTAAAGTGGGTGGTATTGCAGGAAAGTAGACAGATGCAGCTCTACAATGATATCAAATAATATTGACTTTCTACTTGCATTAAAAAATACAGCAGAAAAAATTTAATTTTTTAGACCCGATTTTTTAGGTCGAAAATTGCAAGTTTCGGAACCGAAGTTTGTGTCCAGATTTTAGACTTTTTGGCCTTAGATCTAAAGCAGACCAGTCCGAACTGTACACGGACAAATGAACCTCTGCAAAATATAGGATAAGTTTGAGATTTGGAGTCAAAAATGGCAGGACACAAAAATTGGGGAGCCAATATGAAAAAAAAGTCCAACTTTTACCCTTCTGCACATGCACGAACGTAATAGCCAATCAAAAACGTTTTTTTATATACTTAAGCATCCGGCTAAACAAAAAACTATCTTAAGCAGATGTGTTTAGCTGCATTCAGAAGTAACCTCCAAAATATGTTTCCTACACCCATTTCAGGCGAAAATGAAAAGAAACTCCTGGGGTTAATGAGTTAACATTCTACTTCCAGGCTAGCATCATATGGCACAAATGGGACAGCACACTCTTCCTTGGATGAAAGTTTTGCCATTTTTTGTTAATTGCTTCTGGAGACTATGACCAATGAACCCAGCAAGTACAAAGGAATCTGTGTGTATTTAAAGCGTTATTACATTGTGCAGGTAATAGAGTAATACCCAGCAAGTACAAAGGAATCTGTGTATTTAAAGCATTATTACATTGTGCAGGTAATAGAGTAATACCCAGCAAGTACAAAGGAATCTGTGTGTATTTAAAGCATTATTACACTGTGCAGGTAAATGAGTAATACCCAGCAAGTACAAAGGAATCTGTGTGTATTTAAAGCATTATTACACTGTGCAGGTAACAGAGTAATACCCAGCAAGTACAAAGGAATCTGTGTGTATTTAAAGCATTATTACACTGTGCAGGTAAATGAGTAATACCCAGCGAGTACAAAGGAATCTGTGTATTTAAAGCATTATTACACTGTGCAAGTAATTGAGTAATAGCATAATAGCACATACCATTACAAACTGTTAATGAATGTTTGTGAAAACAAGGACATCAATAACAATGCTTTAAATACCCACACATTCCCTGTTACATGCATGATGTTTAACAACATATAGTAATTAATTCATGGAACAAGAATACCACAGAAACAGCACAAAGAAATTTCAAACCCAGATAAAATTTTCAAATACTACAAACTTTCGTCCACTGTTCAATTTTTTACAGTGGATTTTCTGTGAATAGGCTTGAGCAATAGACTGAAAAAGTGTTTGTTGTCTATTTAAAAACCATGCAAATTTCTTCTTTGTCTCAAGATAAATTCTGAATCATATGATAATCAGAAGACACCTGCCAATATGGTCAGTAGGGTTTATAATTAGATAAGATCTAGAAAGAAATTAAAACAAAGTCTTGAATTTGTGATTTAAGGCAATTATTTTTTTTACAGTTTTTATATCCAGATACCACAGATTTTCCATGAAAGGCAGGTAACTTCCATCTGATATTTGAAACAACTGCAATAATATAAAACTGAGAAATACATAAAGATAAGTAACCCAATAAAAGGCTAAAAACAATTTGATGAACATGATGATATTTCACATTTATACTCTTTTTTCTGCAATCAAATAAACAAATTTACTAAATTACTTAATACAAACAAAAAAGTGCAAGAAAGGAAACCTGTATCTTTAAAGGAAACTTCAATGTCTACAAGATAAATGCAAAACATACCCTTTCTCCTGTGGTTACAGCAAAAACAATCTCCAAGAATTCGGAACTAAATTCTTACAAAGAAACAAATATCCATAAAAGGACAAAACTATAACAAGGAAAAACAAGGTAGCTCAAATTAAATGAAAAACACAAGGGCATCCAGTAAAGAAGTCACACTGGCTTTGCACCTTTTTGTTCAAAATAATCTGAACCTAAAGGCTCATACAAAGATGAATACAGTAACATTTGGATAATCAGCATGTAAACATATATGGAAAATAAGCACAGATCAGCCTTCAGTGTCTCAGAGATGAATATATTGATATGTAATACAGAATGCAATAAACACTTCTCAGAAAATATCAAGCTTTATAAAAAATTTAAACACCAAACACTTAACGCTCTCCATTTGCATACATCCAAGTCCATCCCAAAGTGTTCAAGAAATGAAACCTTGCAGATGCAAATATCCTGATGGGAATGCAACAGGGCCTAATAATAGACCCTTTCTCAAACAAAAGGACAAGCATCTCTGCAAGACCTTTGAGTGTTAATAACATGTTAATTATCTTATCATAATTAGACCATACACACCAATATAAAATACACTTTGTTCCCTGATGCTCCATAGTAGAAACATGAAACATTCTAAATTGTAGCCAATGATGTTGTAAAATCCTGGCAATTTATGCTTCTGCAACAAACATAAAAAATGGTAATTCAACACACTGATCATACACACATATCTGCTGAGAGTTTTAGCCGTTAAAAAATTTAGATTTATACATGACTATTTACCTATTATCCTACATACCTACAGTAAATCACACAATTTTAGTGAGCTTAACATTTTTGTAAATTTAGTGAGCAAGCAAATTGTTGGCAACATTTTACATTTGCTAAAATCATATGATTGAAATGTATGTATGACAGAAACGCCAATGTGTACCATGACAGACAGTTTGGAAATCTTGTAACTGGGACATATATAAACAGGCACCATTTCCTAAGCATCCCGTTTTGTTTTTGTTGTGTTGGTTTTAATGGCACTTTTAACACATTTGCTATATCATGCAGAGGAATTGGGAGCTAAGTTCTTTTCCCAAGGACACAATGATGCAGCTGACCTAGGCTGGCCTGGGTGGGTACTGAACCCATGACCCTTGGATTACAAGTTCATTGCTCTACCAACTGAACTTCTGTGGCTAAGCATCATTTTATACTAAGGCTGTAATAGTGCCAAAGAGTGAACAAATGTTTTTTTTCATTGTTGTTCGCTATAACAGCATTTATAACACATTACTGGCTATATCATGCCGAGGAAACAAGATGTCAGTGGCAGCCAACCTGGCTGGAACAGGTGGGTATTGAACCTGTGACCCTTGACTTGTGAGTCCCCAACACTCCCAAATGAGCTACCACAGAATGGGCTTGTCAATGTTATTTTCAAGATCATGTTTTATTGAGTCTGTAATGTCAATGTGTGAACAGATGGATTTGTCAATGTTTTTTTAAAGATCTGGTTAGATTGAGTCTGTAATGTCAATGTGTGAACAGATGGGCTTGTTAATGTTATTTTAAAGAAATATTCCGATTGATGTTTCTGTCTATAAGTTTATTTTAATATTCCTCTTTGTTGGCAGCGATTCATGTAATCTTTTTTAGTCATAATATCTCCTGTTGGAATAAAATGAGCACACTTCTGGTCATCTGTATTGACACAACGCAGCATGCGAACACTTATCAGTTTCCATAATGTTCAGTAAAACGACCATCAAAACTTTATATTTCTGCATATTGGTTAAGTTGCCAAAATTGTTTTTCACTAATGTGTAAAAATTAAAGAATCACTAAAATTTAATGATGCTCTCTTACTGGACCAGTACACTGTATTTAGAACTTGACATGTATACTCTTGTGACCATGAGTGACCATGAAGCTTGATTTGGTGATGCAGTATAATATATGACATTGTCTTCAACATTAACAATATTTACTCAGATCTATTATGCAAGTCAAAAAGATTTAACGACAATCACTTGAGGTCATTAAAACAGATCTGGACTGGCTAATGTAAGTTGGAGAAAAACTCAATGTTGCCTGCATCTGGTTGGGTCCTATGAGCAAGTATATACTGAATTTGTCTACATACATATGACAATAAAGGGTTGCTGATACTATGAATGATGTGGACATATGGAAATGATCAGACAATAATAGATAACACATTTAGGATGCTGGCATTAAACGCCTCCCAAGTCATACTCTTCTATTAATGCCAAGATCCTCAGGCATTGCATCACATCTACATTTATCTTATTCGACATCAAGGAATTCAAGTTCTATCTGTCTAGCATTTTATCCCAAGATCTTTCAGTTTATATTAATGTTCTATTTATCTGCACTACAGTGAACCTTTTTGCAGTGATGCTTGTCTGAACTGAACTTTCAATGCAATCGGAAAATGTATCTTTGTTAAATGGCACTTTTGACAGTATACCGTATATACTCATGTAAAATCCAGGTCCAAATGCAAACAATATAGACTCTGATCTGCCATCGCACCCTGATGTTTGGAGTAAATTTTATGCAAGATAAAGCATTAGTGATAGGGGTGAAACGATACACCTGTGCCGCGTATCGATACGATTCACAGCCTACGATACGATACATTATCGATTCTCAGGTTAAAGAATAAAAAGGCAAATGACTAATAATTATTCATGACTGCTGAAGATTAAAGTAACTTGTATAGGGTAGATATCGTTTTGTATCGATTCTTCACCTCTTGTATCGATACGTGTATCGATATGGCAAAAGTATCGATGCATTGATATATCGATGAATCGTTTCACCCCTAATTAGTGAGCAGGCATTCTTCCAACAGTAAGCCTTCGACATTAATGGGGAGAATACCCTCTCACTTATGCTTTTTCTAATACATAAAATTGTACCTTTATTGTTGCCAGCATTGCATTATTTGGAAGAAAGTCATGAAATCTGTAATGAACCCACTTATCAGAGGTCATAACTGGAGATTTATGACTAAAAAATAGCAGACCTTATCAAGCACTTTCTAAGTTGCAGAACCAGTGCTACAATGAGATTCACACATCAGAGCATCATCAACATAAAGGGGCGATTTCAAAACATCAAATATTTTGGGCTAAATTTTAAACAAGATCAAACATTTGCAAGAGTGCATTCTCCCCAATATGGGCTCAGTTTATGCCTCAGCCATTATTGGGAAGAATGCCCTCTCACTCGTGCTTTATCTAGTACCCAAAAATATGTAAATTTTGGTCCCAAAGGTGGAAAATATTGATGTAATAATATAGAATGGGTAATCATACGCAGCCCAGAAAGGTCAAATCTGATTTACATTGATCAAATTTTTGTATGTAAAAAGACAATAAATAGCAGCAATTAAACAAATTCACCCACCCACCACCCACACACACAGAGTAGTGTAATATTGGTCAAAGTTTCTATTTACATTGATGGAACATACCAAATCACTACTTATTCACAAAATTGCACTAGATCACATCTTCCATATCCTCAGTAAAAGTACATATATGGTCACAGAAAAATAATTATTTTAAATAGAACTAGCTTATTTGTGCCGGTATATTAAATACCATATTTAAAAAAATGAAGATTGCTGACTGGCTGAAAATAATTACCAGAAGAAATTAATGCAGTTTTTCAGAAGAAGCCTATGTATGAGTAAATTGTACACAATTGTAGGCTTGAACCTAAAACCATTTTCATTTTATCATTGTTGCCTCACAGGTACTACTGGATTTTAAAAACAGGTTGATCTAACTGGGATGGATTTTTATAGTGGGCACCTAATACGGAATATTTCTCAAAAATGAGCCGCACAGTGCATCACTTTCATCATTTTAAAAGTTTCCTCCTGGTTAAGTCATTCATAGGATGTAAGTGATACTTGCTGGTCTTACCACAAAAGTAAATTTGGACAAACATTAACATTATGGTTTATGTGAATTTAATTAGTTTTTTGCACCCATATCACTCTCATTCAATACTATCGGGACAATTAAAAGGCATTACTTGTGTTCACTGATGCACTGAAGGTGAAATGTTTGGTTCCCTCTTCCCAAGTCTCATATTTGATTAGGGGCTGAGTTGGTGAACACAGATGCTTTTGTTTTTTCATTGTGATAACTTTTATGAATAGAAATGAAGATTTGTAAGCAGCAACCATAGTGTCTGAAAAAAACCCCAAGCATTGCAAACAACCTTGATGACAAAAAAAAAAAAAAAAAGAGAAATGGTGATTTTTTTTAAATAAACCTGCACTGTATTTTGAATGAAGAGATGGAAGATATAGCAAGATTTGAAACAAGCTTAAAAATAATGGCATAAAACAGTAGTGACTGATAGAACTTGGAAGTGCATGGTTTTATTTACCATCTTGTTGTTTCAAAACGGAGCATTAAGTTGGTACAAGACACTTCAGCAAACCTCACAGTGTGAACAAATTTACATTAAATGTCAATTGCTGAATTGTCAAGCATCTTACCCAATATGTAGCTTATCGTCACTTCTTGATTTTCTAAGTTTCTAAGTGTTCAGTGAGGTTTCTTGTCAGCAAAGTATTTTTAAATAGCCATTTTTTGGAAATTGCCATATCACTGAGGAATTTACCCGTACTTCCCTGTGCTAAATATGTAGTATACAAGTGTGAGATTGCTCAGAATGTACCAATAACCAAACAGCATAGCAATTTCAATTACGAGATGTATTATACAAGTGTGAGATTGATCAGAATATACCAATAACCAAACAGCATAGCAATTTCAATTACGAGATGTATTATACAAGTGTGAGATTGCTCAGAATATACCAATAACCAAACAGCATAGCAATTTCAATTACGAGATGTATTATACAAGTGTGAGATTGCTCAGAATATACCAATAACCAAACAGCATAGCAATTTCAATTACGAGATGTATTATACAAGTGTGAGATTGCTCAGAATGTACCAATAACCAAACAGCATAGCAATTTCAATTACGAGATGTATTATACAAGTGTGAGATTGATCAGAATATACCAATAACCAAACAGCATAGCAGTTTGAATCATCAGATGGTACACAAATAGTGCATACAATTGAAGCTGTAAATTTTGTATTTTAATTCCTTTTTTGTTGGAAAATAGGAGTTTTTAAACATCCAAAGGAGTGACAGAAGGGATTACTGATATAGACGCAATCATTCTCCCTCACAGGAGGTAATTCATATATATGGCTGATTATTACATGAGGCTGTTGATTGAATTTACATGGATGTTAAGCATAATCTGTATAGTAATACTTCTCTTAACCATCTGCTGTTGATTTAATCAACGTGCATGCCAAACACTTTGAGCTATTTAATTGATTATGTTTCAATTGCCTAGACAGGCCAAATAGGCCAACATTAAAGGATTAAACATCTTGAAATAAGATCAGCAGTTTATTGACTAAAACTGAGGTCAATGTGGCAAGATGCGCTATCAATAAAACAGCTGGTAGTGACTTTTTTCCCCCACATCTGCACATGCTGTTTATACTGTAAATAGTGGTATCAAGCCATACAGAGTTGCCTCCCTTGTTACTTACAGTGAGGAACCTACAACTGTATAGATCCCATGATATTTATGCATATTTTTTTTTAAATTTTGTTTTTGTAAATACGCTGGACATGTTGGGTAAAAGATCAGGACTGGAGTTTAGATGCCTTTCAGAGATGCATGAATTTCATTGAAATCTGATGTCATTCTTAACTGTTGTCTATTCAATTAATATTGTTTCTTTTAAGAATAAATATATCTAGTGCAGTAGTCATACATGTGAAACTCCTGAATGGGAGGACAAATCTCCCAGTATCAACAATGCCTCCCATTCCTCCTGTCAGTGTTTAAAAACTTCTGTCTACTGTTTTTGAAAAAAAAACAAAAAAAAACAAAACAATCTGATACAAAATTTCATGGTCTCACTATATACACATTCTGTCTGTGTCCATACTGGAAATGTTGTTTGCTTATTAGTACCGGTACAATCTGACCAACCTGATGTTTCCATGCATCATATATAGAATCAGAAAGAAATTTGTTCAGTGCGCCTTAGTGATTTGTCAATTTTGAAAAATGGCAGGTGCAAGACCGTTTTTTGGACAAAAATCCTCATTAAACACCAAATCTAGAAGACAGAGAATCTGTGGCACGAGTGACGATAAGCTACATATACAGTAATGGGTACAAAGCGAGACATATCGGCAAATGAAATTTTAACATAAAATTGATACTAAGATGGTCACTGAACTGTTTTATGCCAACTTTTTTGCATAATGGTTTTTGAAAGATGAGACAACAAGTATAACCCTATACTTCTGTCTCTACTGTTGCATGCAATTATTTATCTTCTTTCAAATCTGGCTATATCTTCAATCTGTCCCATCAACTTGCAGAATAGGATAAAACAAAATCTTCACTTTATCGATATTTTTGATGTTACAGCCCTCCCCCATTATAACGTTACAGCCCTCCCCCATTATAACGTTACAGCCCTCCCCCATTATAACACACCTCATTACATGTATAACTTAATTCTGGATGTAACACGGTGCTACTATGGATCCCTTGATCAAAATCACACCAATGTAACCAATATGGGTTGAAAAAAAAAAACAAGGTGAAACTTAGTCTTGTATCTTCATTTCCTTTTCAAAGCACCATTATTTGACAAATTTTAATAGTGCCCACTATACCACTATTCAGTATATTACACTATTCTCAATATATCACAGTTCCATACATATTGCAGTTACCAATATAATGCATTCTGGTACATAACACGGTCGGATATGGACTCAGACTACAGCGTTTTAGTGAGGGAGAGCTGTATTGAGGTTGTTTGAGAAAAAAAAATTCTTTTTTTGTTCAGACACTAAGTCAGTTCGCTGCTTTAAAATCTTCAGCTGGCATCAAATTTACCATCACCAGTCATACAAATGTATTTTCTAAAGTATAAAGAAAGAAACCTCTGTATTTACTGACCAAGTCCCATATTAAATATGGGGTAACAAAAATAACATTTCACCTTTTAATGCTTGAGTGGAGATAAAAGATCCCTTTTAAGTGTCCTGTTACTGTCAAGTGGAAGCGGTACATATGTTTGGTTTGGTTTTTTGGGGTTTAACACCATTTTTCAACACACGATAGGCTATACATGGCGGTCAGTATATTTGCTGGAGGAAGAGCCTGGAAAGAACTCGGGAAGAACCACCGATCCATGGGAAGCTACTGGCAAGTTTTCTCACATACCCGTGCTGGTTGAGCTGATACTTGAACTCACGAGGACAGAGGTGAGATGTGCGAGTGATCTGTAAAGGCGAGAGTAGACTTCTCGGGCACCCAGGGCTCCTGATACATATGTACTTGTACTGTGGATATTTGAGATAAGATCATATGCTTTTCTGTAAAAAAGTAGTTATCCTGATATGCTTAAATAGAAACTGCAATCAAATTTACAGATCTGTATTAATCTTTTTTTAGTTACTTTTTTATCCAGCTCATATTTTTTTCATGTCACACTTTACAACCTAAAGCTACTGGTTTGGAGGTGATAAACTGGGCACAGTCAGTACCCACTATTTTTGTATACGTGATAAATAGTTATAGGGTCGGGATGTTACAATAGGGAAGGTTGGGTTACTGGAACCGCACATTTTGGGGGAGGGCCTTACATACTAAAAATGGGGTCAATGAAAAATTCTTTTAATTTAAAGTGAAATCTAATGTTTAAATTTTGTAAATCTTTTGATTTCACCTTTCTGGGCTGTCATATGGAGTGAATAGTGCTAAGGTGCTAATCTTCTAGGTGTACTGCCTTCATAATCTACTATTCATGCATGTCTTTGTTCACCAGTCTGTTTGCTTGATTTTGGACTAAGGTATTTAAATACATTTACTTGGATACTTGAGAAATTATTCATTCAAACTTTCTGAGCAGGGGAGGAAACAGATGTTAAATACATGGAAAATGGTGTAAATGAATAAATTTTGTCTTTATTTTGATGCACTGAAGCCGAGTTCAAAGATCGTTCCAAAAAAATGTACAATAATATTGATACCTTCAAATGCATGATATTGTTCATCAATTTTAAAAATTAATATTAACGAGATTAATATTTAAATTGCCTGGACCAGTCCAGTGCAGCTGCTGTGGTGTGTCCCTGGCTTAGCCCTTCAGTCCCATTGGGGGTCCTGGGTGGCTGAGTGGTCTAAGGCACTCGCCTTTTCATATCACTCACATCTCACCTGTCTGCATGGGTTTGAGTCTGGGCTCGGCCAATGTGGGTATGTGAGAAAGCGTGTTAGTAGCTTCCTGTGGGATGGTGGTTCTTCCAGGGGTTTTCCCGGGTTCTTCCTCTACCAAGTATACTGGCCACCATGTATCTATGTGCTTAAAAATGGTTTTAAACCGACAATACAATACATACAGTCCCATTGCCTTGGTACTAAATGGTCTTTTATGTACTAATGTACTGTTAAACAACAAACTAACAAATTAAACAGATTCCTCTATGGAACAATCTAGAAGAAAAAAAACCCCAACAAACCAACTTAAGGTCTTTCACTGCTAAATAACAAAGTATTTTTTATTTGATTTTTAGTATAATTACACTTACTATGACAAGCATGATGCTGTATATTACTGACAAATATTGTATAAATCACAGTTCCATTAAACAATGAGTAAATACTGTTTTCTTTATGTATTTCATATACAAATTCACTGAAAACTATTGTGTATATTTGTACCAGATAGAAGCAATTAACTAGTTTAATGGAATTATTCAGTTTTGTAAAAATAAATTATGCGGATTGATAGACAAAATAATGTTCTATAAAATGATCATGCTGGACACCTGCAGATATATGCATGTGATGTAACATAAGTAAATGACAGCGATGTGAAAATGTCATCGAAGGAAAAGAATTCTGCTACTGTGCAAAAAGCATACTGTAAAATCTAGGCACTCTTATGGTATACTCCATCTGATAATAAGGCTAGCTTGAAATAAGTTTGCAGATGCAGTTCTCATATCTTACAATTATGAGGTGGTTTCATCATTTTAAAGATGGTTTACAATCCATGGATGCTGACGCACAGTCTGGAAGACCACTGTCTGCAATTTTTGAGTAGGAAGTAGCTGCTGTGAAGGAGGCAACTGATGAAGATGATCAGTGCACAGTCGAAGATATTTCTATTATTATGGGTATTCATTCACACAGTGGAAGATATTTTTCTATTATCATGGGTATTCATTCACACAGTGGAAGATATTTCTATTATCATGGGTATTCATTCACACAGTGGAAGATATTTCTATTATCATGGGTATTCATTCACACAGTGGAAGATATTTCTATTATCATGGGTTTTCATTCACACAGTGGAAGATATTTCTATTATCATGGGTATTCATTCACACAGTGGTAGATATTTCTATTATCATGGGTTTTCATTCACACAGTGGAAGATATTTCTATTATCATGGGTATTCATTCACACAGTGGAAGATATTTCTATTATCATGGGTATTCATTCACACAGTGGAAGATATTTCTATTATCATGGGTTTTCATTCACACAGTGGAAGATATTTCTATTATCATGGGTATTCATTCACACAGTGGAAGATATTTACATTATCAAGGGTATTCATTCACACAGTGTAAGATATTTCCATTATCATGGGTTTTCATTCACACAGTGGAAGATATTTCCATTATCATGGGTTTTCATTCACACAGTGGAAGATATTTCTATTATCATGGGTTTTCATTCACCAGCTGTTTTTAATATAATGAAGAATCAGTTGAAGCTCAAAATGGTTTGTGCAAGATGGGTCCTACATTTGTTAATGGCTGATCAAAAACAGACTTGGGTTGAAATCACAAACAGCTACTTGCCAAATATAATAAGAGTGACCAGAGACATTTGAATGAGATTGTCACAGGTGATAAATCATGGATTTACTTTTTGGAACCCAATTCAAGAGAAAATAATAAAGTTTGGATTGGATAAAACGAGCAGAGACCAAAAATTACCTGATACAGTTGGACTGTCAAGAGAGTTTTATACGCATTATTTTTCGATGCAAAATGTCTAGTCATCCTGCTAGTGTCACTGGACATTTTTATGCCTCCAAACTGTTGCTAAAAATTCTTGAACACTAGCGAACCACCTGGTCACGCACCAGTACCTGAGGTATCCATCTACTCCATGACAATGCACCAGTGCATGAGTCTGCCATTGTGACGGACTTTCTCAAGGAGCACAGTATCCAAGCTTTGCCATATCCTCCAAACAGTCCTGATTTAGCTCCAAGCGATTTTCAGCTGAATCCCATTATAAAAGATTCGCTGCAGGGCAGACGATTTGAAAGCCACCATGCAGATGGAAGTGCATTTTTCCAGTGTATGAACAACAAACCAAAAAGTGAATACAAAATGGCATTTCATAATTGGATAATCAGGCTGAGAAAGTGTGTAGAGTTGCATGGAGAGTACTTTGAAAAGATGCGGTGACGTAATGTTCACTAACAAAGAACTTTGTTGTAGAGCACACTAATATTCAGAACTTTTTAAATACCCATCATATGTAAATGAATCTACACATTAAGGTATTTTCATAAAGAAATCTAGATAAGAAGTGTATCTGCATATGGAATGCAGACAAATAAACTAACAAGAGGCCCAAGTTGCGGCAACTAAGACTGCTCACCTGGCATCTGCTTAACAGAAAATTCAAGAGCATTTGGACAAGAAATCTGGGTCAGTGGGATGATGAAATTTCAATTGCTTATGTTAAGAAAACAAGTGCTTCAAGTTTCTCCAGTTTATATACCTTTATCTATATTTCATGGCATCTCTGCATCAATTATCGAATATTAAAAGGTCTCAATGCCAGAATGCTTTCTGTCTAAGTTGATCAAATTATGTTCAGTGGTTGTTGGTTTTTTTTTAGATTTAATTGTGCAATATTTGTTCTACTTTTAGTAATGGAAAATTTTAATGGTATACTGGCATAATCTGTATAAACTCTAAAGGTCTTCATGACAGGATACTTTTTGTCAAGTTTCATCATATTCTATTCAGAGATGTTTTGAGAAGTCTAAGATGTTTCTATTTTTAGTAACAGTGGCCATCTTTTTATAAGTGGATTGGCATCGTCTGAATAAAACTGGAAGGTCTTCAAGCCATGATGCTGTCAAATTTGATTAAATTCTGTTCAGCATTTCCTGAGAAGAAGTCATTTAAAGGTTTTTCTATTTTTAGTAATGGTGGACAACGGCCAGGTGAGCTAAAAAGCTACCACTGATTGTGCCATGAGATAACATACAGTATTTTATACTTTTTTAAGGGGATAAAAAAAGTTATACAGCCAAAGACATATTCAGTAGTTTCTCTTTAATGCCATAATGAATGCCTGCCTGTCCACCTGCAGGTTTGGGGATGTAGAATAGGCCCAGTGTATCCTCCTTCATGTCATAACAGGCAACTAATGGAGGCAACTGTTTTGCCCTGGGATGCATCCTTAGATGATGTTGCAGCTGTCAAGGTCTTTAACATTGTTTTTTTTAAGGATTTAACCCTTTCTTGTGCTTATCTTTGTTTTGTAAGACTTTTTGGGATACCTAAACTTACTCTGTACTATATAGCCAGGATTGTGCTGAAGCGCCATTAAACCCTATACATACATACATACATACATACATACATACATACATACATACATACATACATACTGATTCACTGATTGGCATTTAACAACACAAAAATACATGAAAGGTTATATCATGCTGAGACAACAAGAGTAAAGTGTCTTGACCAGAGACACACCATGACAATGAACCCTGCCATATATACTCGTGTATAAGCCGGGTCCAAATGCATACAACATAGACCCTGATCTGCCATCGCATAATGCGCTGGCAGATCAGGGTCTATTTTGTTTGTTCTACTGATTAGTCCTTACAAACTGCATAGACCCAGATCTGCCAGTGCATTATGTGATGGCAGATCTGGGTCAATGCAGTTTGTAGCTGGTATGTACGGTATAAGGCACACATAATTATATATTAGGGCATACAGTCAGTGTACTATTATATGATGATGTAGTGTATGGGCATTCTTTTGTAGACCCATTAATAGTAATAAGAACTTGGTTTTCACACTTTCACCACAATCTTCATCAACAAAGAAAAAGACTTGGAACAAGTTCCAACAGGATAATGCAAAAACAAAGTCTGGCAGACTGATACAGCACTATATGAACTATATGCCAATGGAGTTTTTGAAATATGATTTAAGACAAAAGCAGCATGCCTGCAGCTTGACTAAAAAAAAAAAAAAAAGCAGGCAAACTGGAGAAACTAAGCTGCGCAATTCTCTGCATTTGGACTCTTGCCATGAAAATGAGAAATTCCTCACTACCTTAGTAGGCACCAAGAAATTACCAATGCACATTCTTGAGGTGTATACTTCGTAACTGCATATTGTTTTAGATTTTATTGGTTGATCTAAAATAACAGAGTCAAAAATAACACGAGTCCCTCAAAGAGACTGATGCTATAATGGGTGAAACGATTTTCATTTAGGACAAAGTGGATATCATTAGAAGTCTCTTTGTGAAAACCCCACGCTATAATGATGATCCATTCAGGGGGAGAAGTGACAACAAGATTTTTAAGACAGTTGCCATGGCAGCCATATTGGATGTATGACTGGCACCATTTTCATTTAGGACTAACTAGGTAACATAAGATGTCTATTGGTGAAAACCCCAAGTTGATATAACCATCCATTTGGAGAGTAGTAGTGATGACAATATATTCAAGATATGATTTTCCATTCAGAAGGAGTAGCAATAACAAGATTTTCAAGATGGCTGCTGTGGTAGCCATATTGGACATCTCATGGGCACCATTTTCATTTAAGACCAACTGGACATCATAAGAAGTCTTCTGGTGAAAGCCCCACGTCAATACAACTCTCTGTACAAGTAGAGATGTGATAGCAAGATTTTTAAGAGATGCGATAGCAAGATTTTTAAGATGGCTGCCATGTTGGCCATATTGGATTTCAGATCAGCACCATTTTTATTTAGGACCAGCTGGACATCATAAGAAGTCTGCTGGTGAAAACCCCATGTTGATATGACTGTCCTTTCAGGAGGAGCAGCAATAATAAGATTTTGAAGATGGCCACTGTGGTGGCCATATTGAAAATCAGATTGGTGCCATTTTCATACAAAACCAAGTAGACATCATAAGAAGTCTTCTAGTGAAAACCCCATGCTGATATGACCATCCTTGTAGGAGTAGCAATAACAAGATTTTGAAGATGGCCACTGTGGTGGCCATACTGGCAATCAGATCGGTACCATTTTCATATAAAACCAACTAGACATCAAAAGAAGTCTTTTAGTGAAAACGCCATGTCGATATGACCATCTATTATGGTGGAGTAGTGATAGCAAGATTTTCAAGATGGCTGCCATAGCAGCCATATTGGACATCCAAGTAGCACCATTTACATTGTGGACCAACTAGACCATGGGATGAGAAGTCTTTTAGTGAACACTCCGTGTTGATATGACCATTCATTTAAGGGTAGAAGCAAAAACAAGATTTTAAAGATGGCTATCGTGATGGCCATATTGGACGTTAGATCAGCGCTATTTTCATTTAGATGCAACTAGACATTATAAGAAGTATCTAAGCGAAAACTCCATGCTGATATGACCATCCATTCAGGACGAGTAGCGATAACAAAGTTTTCAAGATGGCTGCTGTGGCGGTTATATTGGAGATCAGATCGGCACCATTTTCATTTAGGACCAACTAGACATCATAAGAAGTCTTTCAGTGAAAACCCCATGTTGATATGCCCATCCATGTAGGAGGAGTAGCAATAACACGATTTTCAAGATGGCTGCCATAGCAGCCATATTGGACATCCAAGTAGCACCATTTAGATTTAGGACCAACTAGATGAATGTGTGTGTAAAGTTTCATGACAATCCTGCAAGCAGTTTAGGAGGAGTAGCGATAACAAACTTGCACTAACTGATGGATGGATGACAGACAACGTGCGATGGACAACAGAACATCCCATAAGCTCCTCTTGTCTATGACAGTTGAGCTAATAAAAAGAAACTCTCATCTAAAAGCTGGAAGATATGCCTAGAACCAATGGAACTAATGCTTAAAACCAATAATTTAATGAAACTGCACAAAAATCTGGAAATATCCCTTATATTCTATATATACTATTCCGGGCAAGTAACAGAGAATTTTATTTGCCGTGCAACATTTTCAAGCTGTCCTGGGCTGCTGAAAAATAGTCTTCCATCCCTGCAACTTTGTTTTAAAACAGTCTTTCCTCACAGAAGTAGCTGATATCCCACTAATCAGCTATTATTATTATTGGCTGATATTATGACAGTCAGTTAAAATGACTGAATATTGGGCAAAAAGAATAATTAATACATTGAAAAGAAACTTCAACATTTGGAGCTAATTCAGCAAGCATGTGGTTTTCATTAGACTTGCAAACTAACAGACGCCTCAATACATTTTACCTGTTTTGTCAAAATCGTATTACCTACATATAAGGCTGCAATGTTTGCCCCAAATTTCTAAATGTACACACGATATAAACTAACCAAAACAATGCCATTTAATTTAACTGATTTGAAGTAAACCTTCCCCCCCCCCCCTCTGTACATTAATCTTGTACGTGTAAGCCACTGATAACGTGCATACTGTATGTCGCCCACCTTATGATTGTTTTGTTTGCTTTATGTCTTTAACCTCTTCTGTTTGGAACACGTCTTTGTCAAATACATCTGACAATTTAGGTAAAACATCCTTAAGATCATCATGATATTGTTTCCTTCTGCCACATATATATATGTACATGTATATGATGAAAAAATCAATTGATTGCTTGGACACGCATGTCAGCTAACTACCATGGGCATGTTCTGTTACCACAGTTACTGATTTTGTACAAGTTAACAGGCAGTAAACTAAACTAAGCCATTTACACGTGTAAATTTAACAGCCTTACCTACATGTACCTACAAAGAACCTTGTGAAATTGTATATATAGAATCTTATGAATCTGAACATCTACTGTATATACTCGCATATAAGCCGATACCAACTGCAAACTGCATAGACCCAGATCTGCCATCGCATAATGCACTGGCAGATCAGGGTCTATGTTGTTTGCATTTTGACTCGGCTTATACGCGAGTAAATACTGTACTAATCGTCCCTAAATTTTTCAGTTATTTTAAGGACAAAAGCATTGGGTCAATGAGTAACTATGACAGTCTTGGCATAATTCTGACTCTTGACTCATAGCCATAGACACTGTCAGCATCCTTATTCAGCCCAAATGATTGAGCTGATTCTAACAGGAAAATTTTTCAAATGATACAGAAAGAAAATATGTGGAATTTCTCCATCAAATGTCAAAGGTGAATATTACATAATACATTCTGAATAAGTGCAAATGTTATCTCCAAATTAAATGAGGGATTACAGACTTTGTCAAACACTGTGAGATGAGGGTTGTGACAAGAGATTATCCTTTTAAGTCTGGATTCAAGGATTTGTTTTAAGGGGTTCTCAGTAACTAAATCTGGGCTCCTGTCCCGATGAGAAAGATTTCAAAATCATGCAGAATTCCTGAAAACTATCTTCCTAATTGGTCTACCATTTATACTCGCTTATAAGTTGAGTCCAACTACAAACTGCACAGACCATGATCTGCTGTCGCATAATGTGCCACCAGATCTGGGTCTATGCAGTTTGTTAGGAGTAATCAGTAGAATAAAACAACCATAGACCCTGTTCAGCCATTGCATAATGTGATGGCAGATCAGGGTCTATGTTGTTTGCAGTAGAATGACTTATAAGTGAGTATATACAGTAATTCTTTGCCATACCAATGGGCACAGGCCCCATTCCCACCTATCCAAGAATATTCCCTCCCAATTCCTTTCTCTTAAAATGACTCTGAAGCATGATACAATGGGTATTAATTTCTATACCTTGCCAATACCTAGTTTTCAAGTACACTTAAGGTAGGTATAACAAGCCTATGATTTACAATGGACCTGGTTTTTAAATGGACTAACAATCTGTACCACGTACATACTGGTTGTTTGTATGTTGTACAGGTCCCCCCCCCCCTCTCTCTCTCATCATCATCATTATCATCATCGAAGAAAGCAGTCTTTAAAATATGTAAAGGTACATATACATATGGGCATCTAAGACTTTTTTGGGGGTAGAAAATTGGGGCAGAGCTATGGAAAAGCTACATAAAGCCCCATTAGAGCAACTGTACAGTGTGGGACAATTTTTGTTGTTAAGTGTCATTAATTTAGCCCCCCCCCCCCCCAAAAAAAAGCATTTTGATCGAAAAATTCATGATTTCTGTCCAGCCATCATACCATGAATCTGGCATCAACACTTTGCTTAACCTTTGTGCTCAACTCAGTGTCACACACTTCTCTCTGCATAGTAATTCAACTATGAGGAATAAATACACTGTTCTGATAATATTTGGTCACTGTGATCTACATATTTCCTGCTCAAGAGGTGTTTGTTATTTTTTAAGTTTAGCTCAATTTCTCAGACACAACTGCCTGTAGAGGTATGTAACTGAGTATGTTGATGCATAATATGGCATAATACATTGTTAATATAAAATTAGGTCACAGGAACCTATTTTTCAGACTAAAGTGATTACTTAGAGTTTTACATTTTATATAACTATTGCCAGCAAGTCATAAAACTGATATGTGGATGGGTTATTATGAACACTACATCAGCCACATGTACAAGAAGAGTCTGGCAGCCCACCTGCTTGCTTGTCAGTGTAAGTAACTGACAGCAGATCCTATCTACCATTGACATAAAAATGTTAACAAGTCCTGCCCTGCCCCCCCCCCCCCCCCCCCCCCCCCCCGTTTGTTGATGAGAAATACATTACAGTAATATGAAGATTTTTTTTCAGTCTAGGCTAATGTCTGACAAGTCAATTACTTACTAATGTACTCTTCAACCAATAACAAATAATGTGAGTATGCCATAATTTATCATGGTAAACATGCATACATTACTTTTATGAGTATCATTTACTTTGCTTCAAAATGAGTTCCAAGGTTCACCCTGTAGTGACTCTTTGCCACTGAGAGACATGTAGAATTCCAGACCATCCTAACAAATATTATCTCACCTGACATCTATTTGTAAACAAGTAACTCCAGAGCTAGATCATATGAAAGTGCAGTCTCCTAAACAAGTAACTCCAGAGCTAGATCATATGAAAGTTCAGTCTCTGTTCTTCTGATCATTATAGCAAAAATATATCAAGCCTACACTAAAACTGTACATATGTAACTGTATAAATCTCCAAACTTGCAGTAAAGAGGTCTAATTATAGCTCAACTTTCAACATCCTTCACCAGTTTGTGCAGCCAATTACCTCTTAACAATTCTCAAACAAACATATCCGATTCCAAGCTTTGCTTGAGAAAAACTTGGTGATAAAGGCT
Organism: Margaritifera margaritifera; assembly: GCA_029931535.1. Classification (NCBI taxonomy): domain Eukaryota; kingdom Metazoa; phylum Mollusca; class Bivalvia; order Unionida; family Margaritiferidae; genus Margaritifera; species Margaritifera margaritifera. The sequence continues at coordinate 45,134 of JAQPZY010000209.1, read as the reverse complement.
GTAATTTTGGGCTTTTGATAAAAGTAATGCGACTCCAATGCACAACAATTAATATCAAAGAAATCTATTTAAAATTACTCTAAACCCTTATCAGCTCTAATTCCCTTTTTTACAGTACAGGTTATTTTGAGACATTATTTTATAATAATTTTAAAATGCAAAACCCATTCAAAATCCAAAACGTTGTTTTATGGTAATGTAGTTTGTTTTGTTTCTTGGGGGGTTGGGGGGTGTGGTTAATTTTAATAATTTCAGTTATGTAATACATACATGCTACTATTTCCTTTTCTGGGATGCCAAGTCCCCAGTCCAACCTAAATATTCCATCCGCCAGTTGTTAGTAACTGGAGGCCAAGAATTGAACAGAACATGATCCCATACTGATTCCTTAGTCATAGCCAACATACAGAATATCTTCCTCTTTTGACTTGGATTGAGACTATAAAACATCAGAGCGTAGTGGGAGGAGGGTATCTTTGCAATAGTAGCAGGCAAATATTACACAATTAAACGTAGTTTTACATACACACACACACACACAAAATACATTTTAATAACAGTAATACAACACCTGCTACTATTACATTGCTGAATTTACCAGTTAGGATGGAGGAGGATAGCCTTGAACAAAAACTGGTATAAAAAAAGAAATGCACTTATCCTAACAGCAGGAGTGTTCACTACTGTAAGCTGGCAAATGGTCTGGGTACATGTTGTGCTGTCACGACTGGACACAAGAGGTAAATGCCTTTGCCATGGTGCACCGAAGATCAAAGGTAAAAGGATGAAAAGGTGGTGTGAGACAGCCTGAAGGCGGCTCTCACAACATCATCTAAAGAATAGTGATTCAAGCAGGCCCAAGATGTAGCTATAGCCCCTAACTTCATGGGCTTTAATTCTCATTAAAGAAAAGTCCCTATCGGTGATGGACTGATAAGTTCTCTTGATAATGAGGACAATCAACCTGGTGGCCACTGAAATATTAAAGGAACCTTTGTGAGAGAAAGAAACAATTTCAACCCTTCCTTCTCCCATTAGAGGAAGCCAAATAAAACATTAAAGCCCTAACTGGGCAAAGAAGCCGATCTTGATCATCCCTAGTACAGATATGACTGAGACTGAGTATGTCAATATGAACTTGGGCTACTGAAGGTAGCCGATTCTTAGTCAGAAATCCAAAATGGTAAAGAACAGAACCAAATCATACTTACCACTGAACCGTAAACAACATTTTTCCACTTACAAGGTATGCAACCCAGGAGAGAGGTAAAGGTCGGCTGACAACCAAGTCTACCCTCTCAAATGCTCCCTTCTGCAGAGAGGTGTACCTCTTCCCTTAGATGAACCAGTTTGGACTGGTAAAAGAAAATGGAGGTCCATGATAGAGGAGGATGTTAACAGAAACATAGCCATTATCTTTACTCTGAAGTGGAATGGACCCACACATCGTCCTTGATACCCATCAAAACTTCTGAAAAAAGGGCAAGTTGAGCACCTACTGGGGCACTGGGAAGAGGAAGATATGCTACAGGAGAGGGTACAACTTCCTACGGCCAACTACCTCCTACTTTAGGGAAGGGGGAGGAGTCCAAATACTTCCTTCCTTGGCTTCTTCTACCACTTCATCTAATGGGGCTGCTTGTTTGTCTGTTGAGGCTGAGCCTGTTTGAAGTCAGGGTGTACACACTTCTTGGCCAGTTTCGACAGGCCTGGAGTCACAGAAGAGAACAACTTTACAAAAAACAAAATAACTGGAACCAAAAAAGGGTAGGTAATACTTGCATGAACACTGGCTACAAAGAAGGGGAATAATGAACAGAAGCACTGTTTACTGAGCAAGGTGCAAAAACCGTTGAAAATTAACAAAAGGAAAACAAACAAGACTAAAAAAATGCAAGGACTGGGGAGAAAACACTCAATCAACACACAAAGGTATATGATTGGCTTAAATGACATTTAAAAACGTAACAAAAGTGAATTTCTATGAGTGACTTGGCACATAAGTACTTTCATGAAAGCCATAGAAAATGAGGAAGATATTCCATATGTTGGCTATGACTAAGGAATCAGACTGGGATCATGTTCTTTTCAATTCTGGGCCTCAATTACTACTCAATTACTAACTGGTGGAAGGAATATTTAGCTTGGACTGTGGACTTGGTGTCCCAGAAAAGGAAAGCAATGCAATAGTAGCAGATATTGAATTACGGCAATTAAAACATTTTTTTTTAAAAATGTATGGACAGTTTAAAATGTGTATGTGTAAAATTAAACCATCAGAAAATGATAAAAGCCAGCTCAAGAAAAATAAATGGTGACTTTTTTGGCAGAAGTATGTTGGAACATGAACAAGTTGATAGCTGCATAGTTTGCTGTACAAGTTTAATCTCCACAAACGGAATGCAAGTATACATTGATCACTGCAATGACTGAATAAGCAATGCCATAACCACACACTAGAGTTGCAATGACTGAATAAGCAATGCCATAACCACACAATAGAGTTGCAAAAAGAATATTTTAACAGTTTAAAGTACTATGATGTACCAAATGCTAACAATGTAACAATTTTAATCAATACCTGTATGAATGAGAGCTTTGGCTATGAGTACAGACTCGCTCCCAATAAATGACTTCCTCTTGCTTTGAACAAAATCCCCACCGCAGGGCCAATGATTTGACTGTTCCATCTGTATGCGTGGTACCACACAACCATGTATCCTTAATTACTGTACACTGGCATAAGTAAAACAAGGCTAACCCATGCAATCACTTGAACACAGACAGTATTGACAGTCTGATGACAGAAAGGAATTCTCAAGTATGTAACTTTGATGTATAAATCAGACACATGTAATATGACAAGTAAATGTCCAGGTATTCATTACCAGTGGGTAAATGGGCAGCACATACTGAACTGAGTCCTGTGATACCCACTACAAATTGTTTGACAATGCTCCTTGTTTGACCTACTAAAAAGTAAATATTGAACTCAGTGCATAAGGTGTATTTTTGTTTAGTGACCTCAAGGTGTAATGTGTTACAGGAATTACAGTAAATGAAAGTGAAAGCTCAAGTCGTCTACTGAAGCAATGTTGCTCTATGATGTACGAATGAAATCACTCTAGCTAAACAAAAAATCTAAAACTGATTTCATGTTATTGATTCAACTACCGCAAACCTTCAAACAGGCCATTCAACATGAATAAGGTATGAGAGGCAAATCATGACAACCCAATTATTCTGTCTATACATCACTGAATATCAGCTAACACTTCTTGATAACACTGCATAACAATTGTACAGGCAGAACTTTCAATGTGACTGGCAAGCACCCTGTCGAAATATTGGTTTTCCTGAAGCATATAATGAATCAAACAAAGTGGGCTTTAACAGGAATACTGGTAAAATTTACCCACTTCATGCCCAACCCACCCTCACCCCCTGACTATTAATAATACAGTGAAACATGTCTTAAGAGACCATTCTTTACCACAACAAAAAGTGATCTCTCAAGATTGGTACACTCAGTAGAGATGAGAGATGACCGATTATGAAAAATCTTGTCTTTAATGTGAGGTGGTCCTCCAAAAATGTAGTCTTTCAAGTTCTATTTTACTGTATCATGACCTTGCATATTATATATATATGAAGAGGGATCCATGAACCAAAGGAAGCCATAAGATTCTAACAAAAGATGGGAAAAAGGCAAGCCAAGAATATGACAATGGCAAAATACCATGATTTAACAGCATAATTTTACATTGGAGTGCAACACATTTTGTGTCCAGAGCCCTGGAGCTACAAGAATACTGTGTCTGGGCTAGCATGTTATTGTTGTGTAGCCCAATGGGCTACTATATGACATCATGTACTGTTCTATATTTTTCTTCAAAAACCCTACACAAATCCCTAACAAAGAATAATAATTGTTAATTGTACATAAGAAGATAAAAACATAGTCTTGAAGCTCACAAAGTACCCAATCTTTGCATACTCTGGACTATTGAATTTATGCTGGGATAACTGATTTTGAAATCTGTCAGATCCCGTATATGATGATGTCAAGGTAACCTCCAATCAGTCAAGGTAACCTCCAATCAGGGGTAGCCTCCTTGCAGAAGACACGGCTTGAAAAGAATGAAACTAAGTGTTTGGGCATTTTATTAGAAGGGCTTTGAAAATTTGGAAAAAGTTGATAAAGTTTCGAGCATGATGACAAAAACACTTCAATATACAATTTTATTTGATAGTTACTAGCAGGGTTGAAAATGCACTCACCCAACTCAACATGTCTAGTGACACTTTCTGGCAGTCAAGTGAATTTTCCAATCACTCACCAAATTGGCAAGTATTGACAGTCTGATGACAGAAAGGTATTCTCAAGTATGTAACTTTGATGTATAAATCAGACACAGGTAATATGACATTTCTTTTTGATGAAAAGGAAGTTCAGTTTTGTTTTGTTGGTTGGTTGGTTGGTTTGTTGGTTTTAATGGCACTTTTTAGCACATTACTGGCTATATCATGCCTAAAGACACTGGGCAGCCAACCTGGGCTGGCCAAGACGGGTACCAAAATCGTGATACTTGGATTATGAGTCTGATGCTCTAAAACAATTAAGGGGCCAAGCTTGAGAATTAAATTGATAGCTGGAGGCAGAGACCAGCTGCTGGAGTGCAGATGGGGGTGAACTCCTAGCCCTGGGAAAACTTCTGTGTAAGTTCTCCCAAACAACTGTCGAGTGCAGGAGCAACAGAACTTCTGGACAAGAGGAGGCCCCAGAATGCCTTTCCAGACTGGAAAGAATCTTCTTGTCTTCAACACCAGAAGGCTTAGGACACAAGTCTGGGGAAAGTAAGTGGTAAGCTTCATTCATTGCCTTATCTAATGTCCATACTTCCCTATCCTCCAACACCTAACCTGACAGGTGGGAAGGAGCAGGGAACCCCAACAGAGGGGAAGGAACCATCGCCACCGCTTTCTCTGAGAACTCATCTGATTCCACGATGATGGAAAGGATATCATCATCGTGAGCCACTCCTGAGGTGAGAAAGGACTCTCCTTCCCAATATCTCTCTCTGGAGGGGAGATATCAAAATGGGGTTTCTGTCATACCAAAACTGCTCACGGGGGGGTGGGGGTGGGTGGAGGGTGATAAGTCTAACTCTACTAGCTGTCCTCCCATCTCTTCTCCACTGTCTAGGAGGTGAGCGGCTGCCCCTCCTTCTTGTGGACAAGGCCGGAGGCAATGGAACAGGTCCACAGCCTATCATGTCTGCCCTACCTTGAAACCAAGGCAGGGACATCAATGATCTCATGGATGGAGAAGGAAGACTCAATTTCTGGTAAGCGGGGTCCCCACATCCAATATGGATTAAACGGTAAAATTGGGAAAGGGTGGGATGTCAATCTGATCCACATCTCTGGTTGGCCGAGAACATCCTGACTCCCTATCCCCATAGGGATTAAACGGTAATATTGAACGGGATGGGGGATTTTACCTTATCCCTTTCCCTGGACCGATAATCAAAATCCAGTGACATTTGCTCAAAGCTTGGTGACTGGTGGATGACTGGTGCCTGGTGAGCGGTGCTCTTCCCTCTCAGGAAGGCACAATTCATTTATCTCTGTCACTGGGACACTTATATTGAGAGGGTGCTGTTTGTCCCTAACCAGGACACTCAACTCGTTCTCAGGCATTTTCCCTCTCTTGGGAGTGGCCAAGTATCAATCCCACTGATGGTTTCAATTGTAGCTAGCGTCAGGGATCCTTAACCTATGGCCAATCTCTGAATAATGGAGGTCATGGTACATTTCCACAGGGAAAGTTGACTTCCCCAGCACAGGAAGAAATTCATACCTCTTCTGGGAATAGAGGGAGTCATCCAGTGATGACGAGGAGAAAGAGGGGTCCTTCTTCCTCCCTCTGTATGTACATTGACTTTCTGTGAAGTCCTACATTTGATCTGTTCAAGGACAACAAACTGGCCATCCACTTGGGCACGTGCAACCAGTGCACAATAGGCAGTTTGGATGCGTGCCCCACGAGGCTTTCCTGTGGCCACACTTACCCACACTCTGTGATATATAAGCTCTGAATGAGAAAAAATTCACACAAAAAAGTCTGGAACCGGAAGAGGGTGGACAATACCTGCTCTAGCACTGGAACTATGAAAGGGAATACAATTTACTGAAGCACCACTTGCTAATCATTGAGTAAAAAGCCTTCAAAATTACAGAAGGAACACAGAAAACACTGAAATAAAGCAAGAACTGAGGAGATAAACACACAAAAAGGTATGAAATTGGCCTAAAAAATGTTTTAAGACAACAACGAATGCAAATTTCAATTAGCAATTTAGAACATGTGTACTATGCACAAGTCCTAGGAAGAAAAAGGAAGATATTCCATATGTTGGCTATGACTAAGGAGTCACACTAGGATCATGTTCTTTTCAATTTTGGCTCTCCAATACTAATTGGAGGAGGGAATAATTAGCTTGGACTGGGGACTAGGAGTCCCTGAAAAGAAAAGCAACGCAAGAGTAGAAGATATTGTATTACTGTAATTAAAAACAAGATTTTCAAGGTAGCTGCCATGGTGGCCACATTGGATGTCAGATCGGCTCCATTTTCATTTAGAACCAAAACTAGACATCATAAGAAGTCTTCTGGTGAACAACCAATGTTGACATGACTTTCCATCTAGGAGCAGTAGTAATAAGATTTTCAACATGTTGAGGCCATGATGGTGGCAATACTACATATCAGATTGGCACAATTTTTATTTACGACCAACCAGACACCATAAGAAATCTTTCAGTGAAAACCCCATGCTGATATGACTTTCCATTCAGGAGAAGCTATAACAAGTTTTCACGAAGGCTGCTGTGGAGGCCACATTGGACAGCTGATCTGCACCATTTTCATTTATGACCAACTAAATATCACAAAAGTCTTTTCATGAAAACCCCATGATGATACGATCACCCATTCAGAAGGAGTAGCAATAAAGATTTTCAAGATGGCTGCTGTGGCTGTCATATTGGATGTCTCGGCTGCACCATTTTCATTTAGGACCAACTAGACCATGGAATGAACGTGTGTTTGTAAATAAAGTTTCATGGCAATCCTCTTAGTAGTTTCGAATGGATGTACGGACGACAGACGACAGAAAACAGGCCGTAAGTTCTTCTGGTTTATGACCAGTAGAGCTAAAAACTCAATGAACAATGATCTTTCTGTGGAGGCAACTAGATCTCTTTCACAATCCACAAATGAGTAATGATCTTTCTGTGGAAGAAACAGGACCTCTTTCATAATCTACACATTTTGTATCAACAAAAATGCATTTCACAAAACCAGAAAAAAATGATACCAATGGAAAATAAAGGAATTTGTAGTACTGAATCAAATTCTCAAGGGAGTGTTGCAGGTTACATGTAAAATGGCAAAAAGGGATGGAGGTCACCAAGTCTGCTTTTACATCAACAAGTTGACAAAAATAAATTTCTTCAATCTTGACTGTAAATAGAGGATATTTTCTTTTCCTAGGTTAATACCAGATATATTTCATTGTGTGGTACAAAAAAAGGGATATTTTAACGAGTGGCGAAGCCACGATTTAAAATATACCGTTTTTGGTACCACACGATGAAATATATTCTGTATTAACGCAGGAAAAGAAAATTTTCTTTTTATTATATACCAAAGTTGCTCCAGAATCGAAGCTTGGAAGATTAAACTCACTATTCAGCGCCACACTCTACCCCCACCCACCCCTTTTTTTTGTAAATTCACCTCACTTTCATAGGCTGGTCATATAAATATCAGTGACTTAAGATAGCGGTATGATTGGGTTGACCTAATCTGTCGCAGTAAATAATATTTTTGACATTTTGTAAACTATTTGATCATATTTGACCACGAAGCAAGTCCGATTCATCAATGCATCACAGTGGGTTTATCATTGTTGTCAAGGAAGTAAGGGGAAATAACTTCATAGATTCGCGAATGGCGTCGACTAAAATTTCATCTGCAAAAGTTAATTTCCATGTCTGAAATGTAATGCAGTTTCTATTTATTTGTTCTAGCTCACAAAATGCTCATTTTTGTTGCTGCAGGCATAACTTCTGTTGGCACACACAATCCAGCGTCGCATGACATGATGGGAAATGTTATATAAGGATACATTTTTCACATGTGAAAATATAGGAATGAAAAAATATGACAATTTATTTTGCCAATAAGTTTCTATATTTCACACTAAAGTATATAATAAATTAATTATAATTAAAGGTTCCCGACTAGATAAAGTTGCCTAAAATATTTTATAGGCATCATTTTTTTTTTAGCTTGTAAAAAATTGCTTTTTTTTTAAAATTGTAAATGGGGAATCAGGTGCTATCGTCTTCAATAATGGATCATTCTTTACCGAATCTCTGAATTTCTTGTACAAAATCCATGAAACTTGGTACTGAAGAATTAAATGTAAAATCCATGGATATGCCAGAACCACCCAATTCACCATCATGGCTGACTCAAGATCAGTTTACCTGTATAAATATAGTAATTAGGAACTTACCTTCCAGAGCTAGTTCCTCTGTAAACTCCACTTCTTCACTCCTGTCTTCTTCCTGTTTGGGTTTAGAAGAAACAGAACCAGGTTTAGATTTGACAGGCTTAAGGTTACCCTTCAAAGCTGCAGCAGCCATCTTCCAATTTTCTTGTAAAAATATCCAAAGAATGAATCTCCAGCAATATATCTTTTTAAAAATATTTATATATTTAACAATTCTTTCACAAATCTGTTCTTGTTTGCATATTAATTTTGAGTTAAAAGAAGTCACTTGAATCCTAATTTATTCCTGATGTTTAAACAACAATATACTTTCAGTAATTTTTTTATATTATATCCTCTCTAGTGATTCAGAATTGGCATATATCCACTATTTTCCTTTTCTTCAAAAAGTCATATATATCCACATCTCTAAACAACATATACTTCAAAACTAATTAGCCTGTACCAAAGATTAATTAAGGACTTTGGCAAAAGAGCAACATAAACAGAAGCCAAAATATCCAAATGTCTGATCATGTACAATAGTTCAAGAGCCTAAATGTCCAATATGGAGGAAAGGGAAGCAGTCTGCATATGCTATGACTCTAGCTTCAGATGCAGGTAAGCAGCAAAAATCCCATGTTTTGGAGCTACATTAAGAGGTGGAAGAGAGATGTACCATACATAGGTCAATGTATGTTGACTTCATGGATAGACTAGACTGAGTCAAGTTGTGTATCATCAAAACTTCCTCTGCTATTGTCAGACTTCTAAAATCATGTAGAGGGATCAGACATCCAGGGTCTATTCTAGGATGCACAAGTGTGGGATTCATGCCCATTTCTAAAAACTCGCCCCAGAAAATCAACCAAATTGTGAAAATCCTGCATTTTATTTTCAAACCCTAGCTATATTTATTGATAAATCTCTTCTATATTCTGAAAATTCTCCCCTTTTCATGGAAAAGGCTGGGGAATTCCCCCCTCCCAATAATTTTCAGTTCTAGAATAGACCCTAAACATCTATTTCATATGTCCCAAAATGATTGTGGAAGGGCATTTAGTGCCCCAGTTGTCCATCTGTCTGTTCTTCTGTTTACAGTCTTGTAAAGTTTTGCATTTAATTCAGTTTCCCATACACTGTTGGCTGCTGGGTCATGTGACTTTGCAACTTGGTGAATACTATACTCTCCATTCAAAGTTGGTCAGTCAATACCAGTTTTTGATTCACTGACCTTAGCTAAGTTTTGCTTACAAGTCACTTACAGAGCAAGGAAACCCCTATTTTACACAAAAAAAGAAACAAATTTCCAGTTATAATTCAGTCCATGAAACTATGCTGTCATAATCCATATGTTCCTAAATAAGAACACTGCGAGTTTTACCATCTTGTAATAATATCATTACACTCTACATTCAAAGTTGGTCAGTCAGTACCAGTTTTTGATTCACTGACCTTAGCTAAGTTTTGCTTACAAGTCACTTATGGAGCAAGGAAAGCCCTATTTTACACACAAAAAAAAGAAACAAATTTCCAGTTATCCATACGTTCCTAAATAAGAACACTGCGAGTTTTACCATCTTGTAATAATATCATTGATTTTGTCTGGGAAACAAGTTGTATATGTACCTCCATTGTATGATACAATCTTAAACCTCGATATATACGAATACCATTATGATCTTTCAGGCTTATGAACACTAGTGGTTACTGCTCCTACATTTTTTCTACAGGTACTGCCAAATAACATGAAAAATTGCAAATGTCTGTGAAAGTTATTATTATTACTTGGTACACCTTGAAGCATCTATAAACACATGAAAAAGACACCATGTAAGTTGTTAATGAGGTTACAAGGAAACATGTCGCTGGAGAGAGAGAGAAAGAGGTGAGGGAGGGAAATGATACATGTACTATAACCAGTTTAACATGTAGTCCAAGCACATATACATGTATTGCAATAGCTCGTTATTGTTGCTGTTTTTGACGTGGTTTGTCTGTTTTTTTAATGGAGACTTGTCTTCAGACTAGTTATACAGTGTTCACTCTTTATAATGTGGTTCACAGAAGTCATAAAAGTGACCTGCATTACAAGTGAGGGAGTGTTATACTGAGGGATATTCCAACAAGACCGAGTAATGAAGTCACATTAAAATACAAAAATAAAATCACAATACAACTGATTCCCATTAACCAACAACTAAAATAAAGTGAAATAATAATTAAGCAGCAATTTTAGAAAAGGATTTGACCAATATTATCGGAACCATGATACTACCAGCATTATAAAAGGACCAGTAGACTTCTGAGCAACTTAATAGTAAATGACAAATGTAATTAACTGGGCTTATTTGCTTGTACACCTACTGAAATTACATTAGTTTTTAATTTTGCTACTTTCGCTTTAATACAAACCAGCATTCATGGACTGACCATTGAAACTTTGGTAGGTCTGGTATCTTCTTTCCAACCAGGATATTTTTTTCCCCATCAACACGAGACAAAAAAAATATTGTCAACTAATCTGATTGATAGAATTAAAGCTCTCCGTTGTTATAACGTGGTAGTTGGGGTCCATTACTGCCGACCGCATTATGTACTGAACCGTGTTATAATGAGAACCACGATATATTGAGAATAGTGTAATATACAGAACCATGGTATAGCAGGCACAATCAACATTTTTTTAAATAGTGGTGTTTTGAAAAGGACATGAAGATATAAGACAAAGTTTCACCTTGTTCTTTTAACCCTTATTATTATACATTGGTATGATTTTGGTCATGGGGTTCATAGTAGTACCGTGCTATATCTGAAATCACATTATAACGAGATGCATTATAACAGGGGAGAGCTGTATTTCTTTATTTTCTTCAAAAAAATCCCCCCTACCATGAAAATGAAATGATCAGTCCATCACTGCCAAATTGTCTGGTCTACAAGTATAACTGCAGACAATGTATACTCAGCTCTGTTGTCACGTAATGCACTGACAGATCTAGGTCTACACTGTTAATTCTACTTGTGATCTCCCAATGCTTTATGTGATTTCATACAAATGACAGACTCTGATCTCCCAATATTTTATGTGATTTCATACAAATGACATAGACCCTGGTCTCCCATTGCTTTATGTAATTTCATACAAATGACATAGACCCTGATCTCCCAATGCTTTATGTGATTTCATACAAATGACATAGACCCTGATCTCCCAATGCTTTATGTGATTTCATACAAATGACATCGACCCTGATCTCCCAATGCTTTATGTGATTTCATACAAATGACATAGACCCTGATATCCCAATGCTTTATGTTGTAGCAAATGAAAAGTCCACATTTATCATAGTTAGGTATGCAGTTTATACATGAACAACAACAGTAGGTGAGGTTTCTCAGTGAATGTAAATAAGATGTTTTAAAGAACTAGTCAAACATAATTGAGGCTTTGGTTTCTGGAAGAATCTGGCAGGATGGATAGGAAGGGAACCTGTTATGGTAGCTACTGCTGTTAACAGCTACTGACCTTGGATTTGTCTAAACAATAAATTGCAAGAAAAGAATAACAAGTATGTCTCATTATTTGCAACAATCATGAGATGTAGGTAACAACTTGTTTACAGATGCTAACAAAATAATCTGATAAAGCTCTTTAAATATATGATTCATTTGTAAAATATAAAATAATTGTATTTGACAAATTAAAAAAATTCTTAATATTATTGCTTTTTACTAAATAATAATGGGTATATGTCATTACTTTTTACTAGATAATGATAGGTATATGTCCTTCATTTCACATTCTTTTAGATGTACTGTCAAAAGTGATTACCCATTGTAATTCTTGACAGGTCTGAAAACAAGAACACTTTATGTAAGATTTCTTGTTATGAATCTGACTATCAAACCTGTATTTCATGCTAAATGCATACATTAAAGATTTTTCTGGTTTTCATAACGAAAGATAAACTCATTTGGTGAAAAATAAAATGCATTATCCTAAAACACTGACAATTTGCACTTGTAAAACTGGAAAGTGGACCAATTGCATAAAATGTATTTTAAATTAATATTCCGAAAATAGCCAATTTATCGGCTTACACACAGTTTCAAAATTTATCCTAATATGGCCACTAATTACAATGTTAAGTGTTTTTACATAAGTTGAAGACTAAGTGGTGATTAGTATCACATGACACTGGTCTTGGTGGTGGAGGAGCTTGGTTCATTCACCCACTCTGACTCTATATTACTCAGGTACATAATTTTTTTTTAAAGAAAACTGAACAAGCCAAAAAATGTCATCCTGCTAGTATCAACAAGGTTGTACAATATATGCACTGCCAATGAGAAAACTGGAAAAATTTGCATGATGAAACATGCTAATAACTGAATCTGCCAGACTTTGATGCCTAAATATTACAATGCAGGTTGAAAAGCTTAGTACAAATACCTTATAACTAAGTCACTGATGGAATTCTTTATAGTTTATACAGCAATTTGGTATGCCAATGACTGTACAGGCAGATCTAATAAAAGTCGAGATATGTGAGAATGAAGGAGGAGATATTTTTGGCTGAAGATCTTTGTCAGTCTGAAAAAGGGTGCCAAGCTGATGCTGCTGCAGTATAGCACTAAATAATCGGATCTCCAATACCAATTCTCTAGCCCATCCTAACCCCCTGCAGGCAATCTCCAATACCAATTCTCTAGCCCATCCTAACACCATGCAGGCAATTTCCAATACCAATTCTCTAGCCCATCCTAACCCCCTGCAGGCAATCTCCAATACCAATTCTCTAGCCCACCCTAACCCCCTGCAGGCAATCTTCAATACCAATTCTCTAACCCACCCTAACCCCCTGCAGGCAATCTCCAATACCAATTCTCTAGCCCACCCTAACCCCCTGCAGGCAATCTCCAATACCAATTCTCTAACCCACCCTAACCCCCTGCAGGCAATCTCCAATACCAATTCTCTAGCCCATCCTAACCCCCTGCAGGCAATCTCCAATACCAATTCTCTAGCCCATCCTAACCCCCTGCAGGCACGGCCAGATGTGCTCTCCTGTATGTCATACGAGGTGATTAATGGTGGCAGGAGCTGTGGTGGCTTAGTGGTTAGTGTCTCAGACTTGCAGCAAAAATGGTGCGTGTTTGAATCCTACCTTTGGATGAGCCTTGTCACTATATAATCTACTTGTGTTGATGTGCTGTAAAACAACACACCATATCAAACCATACACCTCTCTTAAAAATCATGCCTACCAATCAAGCTTGATACATTGTGTTTTTCTACATGACAGATGAGCCATTACCTCACTTCATAGTTTGAATTACCCAGGTCTTAGTTTTTATATGGTATGCCATGAGATTCTTTTTATTTTGCTGTGAACATATGCAAAGTTATTAAAGAAACTCTACTCTGATTAATATCTGAGAGACAGCAGATTAAATAGTGACCAACAACTTTCTGAACCCTGTCTTTTTCTCTAGTGTAGACCCTGATATACAAGTATTACTTTATTTCTTCAATGATAAACCTTGAAAATGTTTTGAAAATGAGATGTGGACTAGTCAGCAGATACCGTATATACTCGTGTATAAGCCGATACCAGTTGCAAACTGCATAGACCCATATCTGCCATCGCATGATGCACTGGCAGATCAGGGTCCATGCAGTTTTTTGTAAGGACTAATCAGTAGAACAAACAACATAAACCCTGATCTGCTGGCGCATTATGTGACGGCAGATCAGGGTCCAAGTTGTTTGCATTTGGATCCATATTATACGAGAGTATATACGGTAAGCTTTTCTTATGTATTATTAAGATGTGAAAAAATTCAGTAAATGTGACAGTTGGGATTATAGTCAAGTATTTGTTTATCATGTGAGAAACATGATATATACCAGTCAGCAAGAGGCTTGCTTTGCCAATCATTGCAGTTGTTGCTGTTTTAAGTTGGATTGTTCATGGCATTTTAGACATATTATTGGCTATATCATGCTAATGAAATGGGAGACAAGTGCATGTTCCATGGACACAATGAGGCAGCTGACCTGGGTGGGTATCAAACCCCTGACCCTTAAACTGCAAACCTGACACTCTACCAACTGTGCTGACACAGCTCCCTGACTCATCCAGAGTTTCAAAAGTTGGTGCACACTGGGCCTTTATTTCCACAGCTACAGGTTTCTGCTTTCAGTATCTACATCCCATCTTTTGGGTAATCTATCAAAGTTTGCTGATAATGTTCTTTCCAGATGGAAGGAACTGCTGCTACAGAACACTACATAAATATTTTTGGAAAGTCTTCACCATTTTTGATAACACAGCTCAACATGTCGGTAAGTAGGCAACTTTTTACCACACAATATATCTGATTAACAAAGGAAAGTAATTTTATTACTTTTTTATTTTCAAGTAGTTTTAACAATTTACAGGTATGTAAGATTTATATGGAGAGTTGCACAAAATCTCTTTATGACTCTCTCTTTCTCTTAAGAATTACTTTGGATAATAATATTCCCTTCTCCCAATAAATGTTTTTTTTTAAAAAAATCACTTTTTAAAAAAAATAGGAGTGATACTGTAATATCATGTCCGTAAGTCTGTTCCTATGTCCCATCCATGACTCCTCCTCCTAATAAACCATCAGGAAAGTGCACTGGTAGAGGTTGTGCATGGGGTGAAAATTCACTAACCTTGGTAGTTAATTACTTTCTCCATATAATAACCATGTGCAAGTCAGGTATACATTTTGGCTATCTCCCCTGAGGTCCCTGGGAGGGGGATAAAAAGATCAAATGTAAGAAAATTTAAATTACAGAGACATATATTCCCTTTTTATAAAAACAAAACTTATATGTAAGTGTATCAAGATACTAAAGATACTACACAATATATATAAGGAAATGACCATTTAATTTTATGTGGGGTGGGGGTGGGAATGGGATTTTCTTTCCAAACCAGGTCATTTTGTTTCTTCATTTAATACAATGGAAAAAAAAAAAAAAAAAAAAAAAAAAAAAAAAAAAACCTCTGCAAATCAGAGCAAGAATATTGTCAAGCTTTTTGGGGGCTGGAAATTATTTTTAAAAATTGCAGGTCCCCCTCTTCACTTGAAAATTAAATCACTGGTCCCTAATACATTTTTGGGTTATGATCCCTGTGTTTGGAAGGTGGGGTAGGTGGCAAGGTACCAGTAGATAACATGTGAAAAGCATGAGAATTTGTGAAGGCAAGTCATTTTTTTTTAAAACATCAAATTAAATGCACAGACTTCAAAGAAGTTGTAGATGCAAATCCACATGTTAAGGAAAGTTCTTTGGTTATGAATACATGATGATTCCTCTGGAAAACAGATCAGGTTTGGTCACTTTTCAGAATGATATAACAGTTTTGGTCTTTTTAAAGTACTATGATGGAATTCAATGATCTCTGCACACTCAAGTCACATTTGATTAATTTTACTACCATTAGTCTGTTATCTCTAAAATTCTAGTTAAAACACATTTTCTGCAATTGTCCCTGTGTGGTAGATTACTAGAAAACTTTAATAAGACTTTGTTTAGTTGTCCTCTACATTGTCCAGCATTATAATTCATTATTAGTTGTAACTGTGATTCCTAAAAAGAAACCATTTTAAAGCATTATGAAAACATTCAAACATTCACCATATCATATGTAACGATTTGAACTCCAATAACACATTTGATTAAGATCTGCTAAACGCTGCTTTCATTAAGGCTAATCATTCAAGGGATATAACTCTTTAGACAGTTACAGCTAAGCATGCATAATTCATCAAGAGTACTTCTGAAAAGTGCATGAGAAGAATAGATTACAAGCCAAAAAACCCTATCCTACAAAACAAACATTAAACAGGTCTAATACTGACAATGCTGTGTTTTTTGTAAAAGCTGTACAAATAAAAACTAAAAGTCATTGTCTATTTTATAGAAATTCTGCATATTTTCGTTAAGTCTGAAGACATTAGTTCATAAATACTAATTATACATTCCATCATTTTTTTTTTTTTTAAATTCTATTTGGCACATGATAAATCAATTGTGGATAATCTTTCTCTGGGTGTGAACGATGCCAGCAACCAAAAAAAAAAAAGAAACCAACAACAACAAAAAAATGTAAGTCAAAGTTATATAACTCTAGGTCTTTTATCAACACCATACTGATTTTAATTTAAATTTGTAATCATATGTCTAGCTTTGTAAAATTAGCACTTTCAATATACACACAGCAAGTAGTTACAAATTATAATATTAAAAATGCTTAATTTTTCCTTCGTGCAAATTTTTCACCTTTTAGACAGATTAGCTGTTAGCATTTGAGTTCCTCAATGACGATATGAAGCAAGGATTTAAATATGCAAGAATAGAGATTTTTGAGGTTACGGAATTAAATAAATGTTTAATTAATCAATATATGTGTATGCTTAATGAAGATGCAATTTTAATATTAAGGCTAGAATTTATTATGCAGCACTCTCTCCCAAATACAGCTCTCCCTCGTTATAACATGGTAGTTAGGGTCCAGAACCACATTATAATGAGAACCGCCATATGTACAGAACCCTGATATATTGAAAATGCATAATACATTGAACCACTGTATAGCAGACACTATCTAAATTTGTTATATAATGGTGTTTTGAAAAGGAAATGAAGATAAGTTTCAACATGTTTTCTTTCAATCCATATTATTAAACATTGGTATGATTTGGTCATGGGGTCTGTAGTAGAACCACGTTATATCTGAAATCACATTATAACCAGATGTGCTACAACAGGGGAGAGCTGTACCACTGAAGATTGGTAAAGTTCCACAGACGTTTCACACAGGTGATAAACCTTCAGAAGTGTTGCAACAGAGAAAGTTGTTACTGAAGATACAAATACAGTACTGCCTCATTATAAATGTCCATAGGTATCCACTGAGTTGACTACCTTATACTGAAGATACAAATACAGTACTGCCTCATTATAAATGTCCATAGGTATCCACTGAGTTGACTACCTTATACTGAAGATACAAATACAGTACTCCCTCATTATAAATGTCCATAGGTATCCACTGAGTTGACTCCCTTATACTGAAGATTCAAATACAGTACTCCCTCATTATAAATGTCCACAGGTATCCACTGAGTATACTACCTTATAGTGAGACTACCTTATAATGAAGTACATTATACATATAATTTTACTACCACTTGATAAAATGAGATCTATGACCATACCCACCTTATAACAGGAAATGTGTTATAATGAAAGGCATTTTACTGAGGGAGTGCTGTACTACTACGAGATCAATTACATATCATATTGCTGTAAAACACTGCATGACATGATTTGGGGATACATAAAATAATTAATTTTCAAGAATAAAACTAGATTTGTGTCTTTAAAACATATAAACCCCTAATGCAGACCAAAACAATCCAAGTCCAAAAAGTTTAAACTTTATAAAAAATGTTACAAATTGCCATAATGGCATGAAAATCTAATTAGGTCATCTGCATAATGCATACAAACATGCATACCACATTTTGTTTGTCTATCTCTACTGGCATTCGCTAACAAGGTTTTTGTAAAAAAAAAAAAAAAAAAAAAAAAAAAAAGTCCAAGTTCAGAAAGTTAAAAAATATGCAAAAATTTGTACAAATTTGCTAAATATGAATACTGATTGTCTACAAAATTTCATTCATCTAAGTGTTTTTTGCTTAACTGTGCTAACAACAGGTCAGAAATGGGTTTTAAACAAATGAAAAATTGCTGTACTGACTTAAAAATCGAATCAGGTCATTTACATATACATGGATACAAATATGCAGACAAACTTTCATTTGTGTACATTAATTGGTCTTGCTGATAAGCTTCTTGGCACAGATGGACAGAAGGATAAACAAATGGCCTGACATGACCAGTGGGGATATAAAAATACAATACTGAACTTCTGTGTCAATGTAAAGCCCCCACCCATCCTCACCCCGTGTAGCCCCAAATCCATCATAACACAAAGCTTCGAACAAACAGTGTAGACCCCAGATATATCTACATATTATACCATGGTATATCAGGATCTATGCCATTCCCATTGGAGTACTTATTGTAGATGAATATATGGTACAATTCTCCTTAATCCTGTCCCACCCGGACTGTGTGTCTGTAAAAAAATGTACAGATGTCAGTCTGGAGAAAACAGGATAAAAACTGTGATCCCTTGAGCAAGCATTGATATCATCAAAATTATGCTGTCATAATGTGCATAATGTCAAAGCCAAAATGGGAATGGTGACCAAAGCTTGATTCTCTTATGTTTTCCCTACAATCTCCAGCCTCAACATTGAACCCAAACCCCAAGAGAATGTAACCATACTGAACCAATATATTTTCTTCATTTCTAGCTTCAAATTGATTGAAAATTAGGCCTGGAAAAAGTTGGAAACTGGTGTTTAATGGAGTAACAAAAAGTTTAATGATAATGTAGCCGATACAAAAATAAAATTGCAAATGCAAATTAGAACATACAAAAATAAATGTGCAAATGCCCATTAGAGCATACAAAAATAAAATTGCAAATGCCCATTAGAGCATACAAAAATAAAATTGCAAATGCCCATTAGAACGTACAAAAATAAAATTGCAAATGCCCATTAGAGCATACAAAAATAAATGTGCAAATGCCCATTAGAGCATACAAAAATAAAATTGCAAATGCCCATTAGAGCATACAAAAATAAATGTGCAAATGCCCATTAGAGCATACAAAAATAAAATTGCAAATGCCCATTAGAGCATACAAAAATAAAATTGCAAATGCCCATTAGAACGTACAAAAATAAATGTGCAAATGCCCATTAGAACGTACAAAAATAAATGTGCAAATGCCCATTAGAGCATACAAAAATAAAATTGCAAATGCCCATTAGAACGTACAAAAATAAATGTGCAAATGCCCATTAGAGCATACAAAAATAAATGTGCAAATGCCCATTAGAGCATACAAAAATAAAATTGCAAATGCCCATTAGAACGTACAAAAATAAAATTGCAAATGCCCATTAGAACGTACAAAAATAAAATTGCAAATGCCCATTAGAACGTACAAAAATAAAATTGCAAATGCCCATTAGAACGTACAAAAATAAAATTGCAAATGCCCATTAGAGCATACAAAAATAAATGTGCAAATGCCCATTAGAGCATACAAAAATAAAATTGCAAATGCCCATTAGAACGTACAAAAATAAAATTGCAAATGCCCATTAGAACGTACAAAAATAAAATTGCAAATGCCCATTAGAACGTACAAAAATAAAATTGCAAAATGTCCATAAGAACATACAAAAATAAAATTGCAAATGCCCATTAGAACACACAAAAATAAAACTGCAAATGCCCATTAGAACCCCCACCCCATTTCTTCTACAATAGCATGATTATATCACCTGTGGAACAGTTCCAGCTGTAAAATTGTATTCTGTCAAAAAGTCCTTACCTCTTTAAAATCTTTCCATTTTTTGCAATAGAGAGACATTCTTGAAACAAAGAGTGACACAATTTTTGAGAAGAAAGAGAGGGTACAAGTCCATATATTCCCATAAAAAAGAGACAAGTCAAGATGTGTGAATATAGAAACAATGCATTTTTAGATATCCAGTAGGCTTGTTTAGTTGTTACTGTTATGAATGATACAATAACCTTGTTAAATCCAGATACACCTGTGTCACACACAAAATAAGCCTGTGTTACATCAATACACTGTTAAATAACATTACCTTTGACTGGTTCCCAGTCCAGTTGATAGTGCCCACTGTGGGGCTCACGGGAGAAAGCGAAATAAAGCTGGTAGATGTGTATGTTCGAGGTTCCTAGCCGAGCATATTGCAGAAGTAAGAATGACAGTGGCAAAAATGAATAAAAGTAATCATAATAATTTAATATCTAAATACACTTGTAAATACAATGTTTTTCCTATAATCATATGCTGAATTAATATTAATGTATTTAAGAATTAATGTTTTTCCTTCTATTTCATAACTATTTCAAAACTTTTTACTTACTTTGAGCCTACAAAGTCATAATGACATGGATTATAACAACAGAAGAAAATATAAAATAAACTTTAAAAATAACTGTACATGTATATGAACATGTACTTCAGTAATTATCACATACTTTAGTGTCATGACCATTAAATTTTAGTGATCATTTGTTTTCATAAATGTTGCTAAACTTATGTTTATCACTTTCATAAAAGTTACTAAACTGAAGTGATTATTCACTTTCACAACAAAATAAACAATTCTGTGTGGGGTGGGGTGGTGATTTAAAAGTTTAAAATGTTTTTGATGAATGTATAAGATTAGCATGATCATGAAATATGATCCTTTTTTTAATATGTTACCTACACCAGAGTCACTGATACTTTGGTAAGTATAATTTTACATGTAAACATTCCAATTTCCTCGCCCTCCGTCCATCCTCGAAGTATTTAAAACCGGTTGTTAGGTTTAGGTCTGGCTCATTTCAGCAGTACATTACAGGTATGTATAATTTAATGATTTACTGTATATACTCGCGCATAACCGGGTCCAAATGCAAACAACATAAACCCTGATCTGCCATCGCATAATGCGCCGGCAGATCAGGGTCTTTGTTGTTTGTTCTACTGATTAGTCCTTACAAACTGCATAGACCCAGAGCTGCTGGCGCATTATGCGACAGCAAATCTGGGTCTATGTGGTTTGCAGCTGGTATAGAATTATATACGAGTATATACTGTATCTTTGGATTACTGACAAACAATTAAGCTGTTGCTAAAATATTAAAACGATTAGCTTCATAAAGTACATGTAATTGATTTTTGCATTGGTTTTGCTTTGGTGTTTTACAGCACAGCAGGTATGTTATTTAGTGTCAAGACAATTGGAGTAAATGCCCAGAGACACATCACGGTGGCTGACCTGGGCTGATACAATGGTAAGATTTGAACCCACATCCTTTTGGTCACGAGTAACCACTAAACCACTGTAACTCCTTGTAACAGATTTAAGAACTCATCACTTGTAAGACAGTAAAAGTGGATATTCATAGATTTCTTTCTACCTGCAATCAATATTAGTGATACCTGAGCTAGGTGATGATTTTTACCTGGGTATTATCAACTGTCTGACCATCGTCCATGGCCTCCTTAATTATTCCATCAACTTCAGAACCAGCTTCTGATAGTTGCCATGGAATTTGATTCACACGCTTGGCACACCCGAGATTTACCTGATGGGAAACTTCATCAAGGTGTGCTGTGCCAATTTCAATCGAAATTAATGCTACATCTGTACCATTTTGTCCCATGAAATTTTCATCTAGTGACATCATTAAATTGGACTTCCAAGCAATGACCACTGTATCAACGACACACTTAAGTCTCTGTAAATGATTCAACAGTATTCAGCACTGAACTTAAATCCACAAGGTGAACAGTTGAGCACAGAGAAAAGAAATCCCTATACATGTATTTCCTTCTCACAAGACTGATGAAATTATATGAATCTCTTATCATCTAGTTATCTCTATATCGTCCAATGGTCTCAATTTCATCAAGTGACATGATATTACAGACTTTAAATGCTACAAGTTAAAACAAATTCCCCTACAGTTAGGTCAGTATATAGGCATCAATACCAAACTGATGTGTGAAAATCTAAGTACTAGAATACAATTTAGAATTATTACCCAAGCCCAAGTCTCAATCTTGCAGTTTTTATTATAAGCATTAACTACCGGTACACATGTAATCCAGGTACAAGTTACTAAATGACTGGACACAATAAATGTGTGTCAACATGAAAAAGGGAGTCAAATTACAAGTAATAATATTGCTTCATGGGATTTGGGTGAAGTTAAAGGATCAATTTACAATTGACTTTCATGTATGTGAAGGAACTGAAGTGAACTTTAAATCAAATACCCAAATCCTTGCTGTAATAGTAAAAAGGAAACCTGATCAAGAATTTATGTTTCAGGCTGTTCCATTCACAATATAAAAATCCAAAGTCCTGAAGAACATCCTACCCAAGCAGGTTGGGTGACTATATCAAACTGTCAAATGACTGAGCAATCCTTGTGTATACCCCACTGTTGTAAGAATGGGGTTACAATGACGACTTTTCCAAGCATGACCTTTAGCATTCCACAATACAATACACATCCTACTGCCTGTTTACATAAAGGTATTCAAACATGTATTCCTATAATACATGTAGTCTCACTGTACAGGTGAATCAAGTCAAGGAGACCGGCCCTCCATAAGGTTTATTGCAATCACAATTACACACACACTATTATCCCACTGGTTGTACTTTCGACCAAGTTGCCTACTTGTTGCACACCTTATCATTAATCATTGATTCACTGGCTTTAAGAGTCTAATAGATTTCCAAACAAACACGACCTTGGCTCATGATTTGATTGACAGGTAGTGGGGGCATCAGTAATAACACGTTTTCATGACCCTATAACCAAAGTATATCTTTGTAGCTAAAATATACTAGCTCTTCTTCCCAATACATGTAAGTATTGATAATCCATGATTGGCATACCTGAGTAAAGAAAGCACAGGCAGGGCAAATTATGGAGACTAGATCAACCTATGTGGTGGTGATAAAAGTAGATATTAGGTGCTGGAAAATTACAGTGGACATTTGCTTGTTTGCTATATATATATATATATATACACTGTATATTTAAGACAACAATAAGAGGCTGACCACACACAGATTTTTCCACAATGTACACTTTTGTCAACTTTAAAGATGTGCCAAAAAAGAAGCTGTGATATTTTTTTTTTTTAAATTTTCATGACTGACTGTTTCAAATTCCTGCATCTACTACATAATTTTCTTTTCAAAATGTCCCCATACAAATATTGTGGTTTGGCTCAGTGGCTGAACTGAAGAAAAAACATGAACTTGATAGATACCCTGATTTTTAGGGAGCTGCTGTAGCTCAGTTGGTAGAGTATCAGAAGTGTAATCCAGGGATCGTGGATTCGATACCCGCCCAGGCCAGCTTGGTTGGCTGCCTCTTTGTGCCCTTGGAAAAGGCAATTAATTCCCATTTCCTCGAAATGTTATAGCTCAAAATGTGCTGAAAGTGCTGTTAAAACCAACAAACCAACGAAACCTTGATTTTTTTGTGCTCCTTTAAATGCGGATTTTACTCCTTAACTGTGAATAAAAGTAAAGACTTTTTGCAATCAAGGCTCTTCATAATTTATTGGATGAAAAGTCCTGGGTGAAAGGCAACCTCTTAATTTGGAAAAATTATTTTTCATCCTATGTAAAGTTTTTATTTAAAAATTTGTTTAAATTACATACATGTATTTCCAATCAACTGAGGAATTTAAAACTTAGACTTAGATCTCAATACAATCTACTGGTATGCCTGTATAAACTTGTCGTACAGTTTAACAGATGAAATATCATTAGCAAATATTTGCTATTATCATTATCACCAAGCATGGATTTATCATCTGATAATTATGGCATAGACTGTAGTACAGGTGTAATAATGATGACCAGGTTTAAATTTACATGCAGTACCATCTGCCATAAAGCAGGTACAGGATGAAAATTCCCATGACCGATTAGCACACATAAAAGTACTGTAGGGCAAGTAAACTCTTATGCAACTAGTCCAATTTTTAATTTGAACATAAGATCTGAAAATCAAGCTTTGAAAAAGTTTTCCTTAAATGGTCATTACCGAACAAGTAGATCAATATTATAACTGTAGTCCCATGTATACAGTTTATCTGAGATATAATGAAGATTAGAGTTTTTTATATGCCGTATATACTCGCTCAAAGGTTGAGTCCAACTACAAAAGTACACAGACCCAGACAGGAGTGTACTGGGTAAGCAACTCGGCCCTGGACTTATCTGCCGGGACAGGCCCGGGGTTTTGCTCACACCAGTAAAAACGGATTTTTTTGATGGTCCACCGATGCAGAGGCCCACCGGGATTTGTCCCGGTATGCCCAATGGCCAGTACAACACTGGACCCAGATATATCGCATAATGTGCCAGCAGATCAGGGTCTATGCAGATTTTAAGAGTAATCAGTTGAACAAACAACAAAGACCCTGTCCTGCTGGTGCATTATGCGATGGCATATCAGGGTGGATGTTGTTTGCATTTGGATTGGACTTATAAGTGAGTATATATGGTAACTGAGATAGAGCAAATGATTTCCAACCTTTTCTCTTAATTTATAAATCACCACACCCTACTGGTCTAGATATTTATAATTTGCTGTTATCAAATTACAAAAATTCAGGGAACACCATGTATTCCCTTTTTCAGCCTCAGTCCTACACCTCCCTGTTGATAATTACAAATGCTCTATATGGGCTTAACACACAAACTTTAAAAATGGCTTACACCCAAACTTTAAAATTGCTTATGTCACTGATGACAGCATCAGCATAGCTATGTAATTAATTTTTCTCCGAAATAAGCAAGACAAAATGCTGCAAGCATTATTACCTAATAATCTTCTCTCATTTATCTGTATTCATGTCTATCCTTACATCAATATGCAGCTGTACCTCCTGCCTAGTCTGTGTTAAAGTCCGTTTTTGTTCTTGAGACAGACGGCATGTGGACCTGCAAAAATTGAGCCCATCACCATCTGCTGTACCCCTCGGATTCAATGGGCTAATTTCACGTTCGATAACTCTGATCAAGTTGTCCCAAAATAGACTGCATCTTTGCCTCATTTTGGATAAGGTCAACGTCATGTGTAAATTGGCTATTAATAGGATTAATCATCATGGAAAATACCTCGCATGACCCCAGATGTCGATATCACCACAATCTTATTAGGGTGCCATTAATTAATGATAATCTTTTTTCAAATAGATTATCAGTGGGGGAATAAAAAGAAAAGAATATATTTGCAAAGCAAACATATATCGATAACCCAGGCTACCTTCTGCCAATCATTGCCTCCCACTTAGATTATTTTTTTAAAAAACATCAGAATGCATTATTTTCCAATATGGTGCACATTACAAAGAGTGACTTTTTATTCCAATTATTTTAAAAATTCCTTCACAATGATTTGAAATTAGATGCATCTTTCAGACTATAATAGGGATCCAAAACGAGAATGTGTCATCAATATGCATAAATGTTGCTCATATACAAACTTGTCTAAGATTACAGTGATATATACATATACAAGTATTCCAAGTTATATCAAAACCAGATCAAAGTATGGCCTCCAGAGTGATAAAAAGCTCATCCAATCCAATGCAAGATCACCTCATTAATATGAGTTGATGTCCCTCATATTTAACTCATCAGTGATGATTATCAGCATACATTCCAAAAAGCTCAGCCAATCAGGTCAAAAATCACCTCATTAATATGCATGGTTGTCACTCTTATTCAAAATTATTCACTTGGCCTTTGGTCCAGTCCAGTGAGGGAAAAGTACCTTGTTCATCCGATGTTTTCATATTAACTTCAGATTTTTAGCCAGGGTTCTGTTGAGGTATACATTCCTTGTTCATCAGAGATTTTGATGTCAACTCCAGATTTTTACTTTTGATGTTTATAAATATGAAGTTTTTAAGTCCATTACAAAGGAGTACAAGATTTAAAATTATTTACTGAACACATAACTATTTTTATGCCTTTTAAGCAACAAGGATGAATAAGAGGAAACTATGATGGCAAACTGTTAGGTAAACCTTGAAGATATATGTAGATGATATATGCTGTGAAGCAAGGTGTAAGGGAAGTAACTCCTGATAGCCTACATATATTGCTACAGCAAGAATTACAGGTATCTTTGTTCCTAAGTATATTTTTTATTCACACTTCTGTTAAAATAATACGAGATATTTAAAAATAAAACGTTCATATCCATTTAGTGGTTTTATTTAATGCGTGTGACTAAATTGTGTAGCTATCTTTCCTGAAAGTGAGGGATAAACTTTTAAGGCAAGTTTAAATATAAAGTGTGTAATCAATACGCTAACAAGGTTGATATTGTAAATCTGTGAAGTATCTATGAACTTGCTTTTGATATATGATGTTTAGAAAACCAAGCAAGGGTAACTTGTTAAAACTGACAAGTATTTGATATAAGTGTTTAAACGATCGCAAAATATTTGTAGGAAAATCTCTTTTGGGTTTATGTCATTTTTAGATGTTCTGATGGCAATTGTGTCAACAAACATTTAAAATGTACATACTCTTTAGTCATAAAAGTATATGATCCATGTGGGAACATTTCATTCTTCCATATTTTATAGTTTCAAATGCAAAACTGATTTCAAGTTGTCCCCTATATCAACAGGCATATTGTAAAACATCAAAAAAACTTGGTTAAAGCATACCATGTATCTGTTTGTAAATCCAATGTAATTGATTTTAAATGTTGGTGTAATTGATTTTAAATGTTGATGTAATTGATTTTAAATGTTGGTGTAATTGATTTTAAATGTTGATGTAATTGATTTTAAATCTTGGTGTAATTGATTTTAAATGTTGATGTAATTGATTTTAAATGTTGATGTCATTGATTTGAAATGTTGGTGTAATTGATTTGAAATGTTGGTGTAATTGATTTTAAATCTTGATGTAATTGATTTTTAAATGTTGGTGTAATTGATTTGAAATGCCAATGTAATTGATTTGAAATGTTGATGTTATTGATTTTAAATGTTGGTGTAACTGATTTTGAATGTTGGTGTAACTGATTTTAAATGTTGCTGTACGGTTGATTTTAAATGTTGCTCTAATTGATTTTAAATGTCAATGCAACTGATGCCTTTGTTTTTTCTCCCTTACATCAGTCACTGACTAGACAATGTGATGATGTCTCTGTTTTGTTTGCTATTTTACCCAATGGAAAATGATTAGCTATTGTACCACACACATGACCTGCTAATGGGATGAAGCTTTATACCATAAATGGAAAATGTATTTGAACACCTAGTTACGGCAACAAAGATTAAGTATTAGAATGTAGCCTTTTTCCACTCTGCTCCCTTTTTCCATAATAAATGTAGTGGTTTGCATTATATGATTTTAATTGGTTTTTAGCAGAGTAGTTACTTATAACATCTGTGAATTTACTTTTATTTGTAGGGAAACTATATTTGTTGATTGTGTAACTGTAGCAAACAAATCTTTAAAGACCAACAAAAAATGATCCATTTGTGAAGGCAACTGGATCTCCCTCTTTTCTGTTACAGATATATGCTCAATTTAAATTAGCAGTGAAAATTACATATTTTGCAAAATTATGAAAATTGATACCTACAAAAAAATTTATGATTTAACAGTATTTCACTCAGTTTGTTTTCCCTCCCAGATAGTATCACACAGTGTAATGATTTTTCTGAAGTCCTGCTGTGTCTGTTTAACAATGATCTTTGACCTGCTGTGTCTGTTTAACAATGACCTTTGAGAAAAGTTTTAAAGTGAGAATATAACATTTTCAGCATGTGACTGTAGGAAGTAACTATTCTAATTCTATGTACAGGTCAGATCTTAGAATATCCTTATTACTGGTACCTCTAAGATGTACTTAAAAGTATGCTGTATGCAATACTAGAACACATGCAGACCAATTTATCCTTAAAACTACAGCATGCTGTAGCTAATACTGGCAATGTACAGTACCACAATAATTTAAAGAACCAGTCTGTGACACAATGAAAATGGCAGTAAATTATCAAGATAAACCTCATAGAGACTGCCAAATGCTTGTTTTAGCAGCATTAATCTATGCATTGTCACATTTGTACTTTGTCAATAGATAATGGTAACCTACTTGACTTATGTAAGTCTTGTTTATTATTCAAACATTACCATATGGACAAAATGTTCACGGAAAAATGCCAACATTAGCTAATCTATAATGTACAATAAGAACAAAAAATATTACTAGGTTGTAAAGTAATTGTCCATATACAAGCCGTCTCTCATGCACAATTATGATGAAAATATCCCAAATTAAATCATGCTACACGTCCTCGACTTCATCTAACTAACTCTATAGTTGCATAGTAAAGCTGAGAAAACCTATCACTTCATTATCATGCAAGATGCCTTGCTCATTATAAAAGACCATGTAAATATTAAATATTGAAAATGTTCTATACATATACCAGTATTATGAAACTTTGTGAATATAATGACGTATATTG
Source organism: Margaritifera margaritifera (assembly GCA_029931535.1). Classification (NCBI taxonomy): domain Eukaryota; kingdom Metazoa; phylum Mollusca; class Bivalvia; order Unionida; family Margaritiferidae; genus Margaritifera; species Margaritifera margaritifera. Next base: position 16,316 of record JAQPZY010000209.1, on the reverse strand, counting down.
AACATTGAAATGATATTAAGAAATGACAGAAAAGTCCATGCAAACAGTGAGAAAAAAACAAGGAGTACATGTACAGGTCAAAATCCATTCTGTGAAGTGGCATACTGGAATGGTGAAAGACAAAAGAAATATCAGCTCATGCAGAAAATACTGTAGATGCAGAAGCCTTCTGCAGAAGCATGATCTTCATCCTCAAAATGAATTTTCAAACTAGAACAATAGTTTCAATATGATAAAATGGTACATAAATAAGAGCCATGTGAAGTCAATACTGTTTATTAAAATATATGAAGCCTTTCAAGGAAAACATGATCATATAGTAAAACATGCCAAGATGAAAGAAAAAAACACATTGCTTCATGCTGTCAGAAAGAATACACAATACAACATGCCTTGGAACACTAGAATATGTAGTATGCTGCCACAATGCCACATGCCAGTACATCTCACCTCCAGCTTTGCCTGTTCCATCTGTTGTTGTGGAGATGGTTCTTGGACAACCTCTGCTAGTGGTTCCACTTTTGTCTCTGGTTCATGTCTCTCTGCACATGGTGGCTCTGCTACAGCCTCTTCTTCCACTAGAATCTGTTGCTGAGTCATAAACTCCTTGGCTGGAGCCTCCTCAGAATTAGCTGTCTCTGTCTCTTCTTCTCCTAATTCCTCCTCTGGAACCTCATTAGCTGGAGGAACTTTATTTTGTTCCTCCTCCATGGCTACAGACTCCTCTTCTTGGACATCATGAGTCAGAGCAGTTCCATCAATCTCAACTAATTCAGCCCCTTCCAGGTCAAGCACCTCTACCGGTTCTGTCACTAAATCAGACAATCCTTGTTCAACCTCATCACAGGGAACTTCGTGTTGTGGTTTCTCTTCAACATTATCTCCTTCAGCCTCTTCTGTGGGTTCAGCATCATGCTTGGATGATTTTGGCACTTGCTCCTGCAGCATTTCTTCATCTAGGTCTGTCTGTATTGGTGCTGCTTCTTTGACTACAGTTTCATCAGGTGCAAACTGCCTCTCTTCTGGTTCTTCAGTATCCAAGTCCTGTCTTGTGATTTCCTCGAAAGCTTCCTCTTGGTCATATGGAGTAATTTCCCCCACAATGTTCCCAGGTTCATCTTTACTCTTTTGGTCCTCATCCTCTGGAATGTCCATGTTTCCCTCAGCCGAATATTCATCAGCTTGTTCACTCTTTTCAAGAGTAGGAGTTTTATTCTCCTGAATTATTTCCCCTTGTGCATCTAATTCTTGGTTTATCTCTCCATTTGGTTCTTGTTTTATCTTTAAAGATGAATGATATGATGGATGGAATAGGAGAAGTCAGAGAAGAAAACAGTATATATATATATATATATATATATATATATATATATATATATATATATATATATATATATATATATATATATATATATATATATATCAGTTACATGGTGTAACTGATCCAAAATCTTTGTAATTTTTGATGATACAGAATCCTTCTCAGTTTTCTTGAGCTAATATACAGTGTTTCAGCCAGGTTTGAAAAAAAGGGGGCTAGTTGAATGAATCCCTTCATTTGAAAAAGTGAGTCAGTGGTGTGATCATAATGGGCAAACCTCAATACAATTTTGAAATCCAATTTTATTTTTTTTGGTCAGAAGTTTCACTTTCTGTTTGACTTTCTTGACAACTTTTGTGAGTTTTGCTGGTTTTCATCACCTCTGGTCATTTTTGATTGCTTTCACAGTCTGAGTGTGATACTGGGGTAAAGAAAATGGTTATCCATCGTTTCATATCTACCTCTTAGTGAAACTTGGTCAACTTTGCAAAATGCAAATACTACTACATCAAGGTCATATCTTGTAACTGGATGCACATGACTTATGAAAATTGAAAGATGATAAAGTTGGTTGAAGTAAAAAAAAATTAATAAAACCGGGATGGAAGTTGCCTCAATATGTTACTTGAACTCGTTTCATATTTTCATCAAGGCTATAACAATCTGGTAGCATGCTGAGCTTATCATGTTATATACTGAGTATATGACTATTTCCTTTCCAGACAATCCCGAGTTTTACTATATATACGAGTGGGGAAAACGGAGGCTGAGCATAGTGACCGGTGCAATAGGAAAAGATCGCCTGATGGATTTTGCTGATTTTCATAAAAGCAAACACTGAGCAATTCGGACATTAAGAGATTGGTTGGTGCATCTGTATCAGATTAAAGGTAAACAAGAGTCCCTTGAAGAGACATTTGCTCTACTGGCTGAAAAGAATTTCTAGGAATTCAAGGTAAGTATGTTTTTCCTATCCTTTTATTCTTTTAACTGCTGAGTATTGAATCATCTCTTATATTCTTAATAATCTCAAACATACCAAATTTGTTAACAATATTTCTTACATTTTCGAATTAACAAGTTCACAAGATACCTTGAATGTGATGTAATCTATAAAAGATCACTTAATATAATTGTCTCATATAATGCAGAGACATACTCATATGCTAATTTTGTTAAATCTATAAATATTAATTTTGGAGAAGAAAAAAAAAACACTTAACGCATTCTTCAGATATATCCACAAACTGGGTTTGGAAAAAAAACATTAGACTTGTGTGTGTCATCATGTTCACAACCCGAGTCAAGAACTTTAACCTCAAAATCAATGTCAGAGAGCCGACTATTAACTTCTTTATTGGAATGCAACTAAATACAAAGTCACAGTGATCACAAGTACAAAAACACAAGTAATAACCTTCAACTTGACCGCCATGGTCAATAAGGTTTGTCTTTCATAGTTTATCACAAAAGTGTGGATATGTTGGTGGTCAGATCTGCACCATTTTCATTCAGAACCAATTATATATTGCAAGAAGTGTTGTAGTTAAAACCAATGTCAATGCCACCATTCATTCAAGAGGAGTAGCAATAAGAGTTTTTTAGATGTCCACTATGGTGTCATGTTGGAAGTCAGATGAGTGCCAGTTTCATTCAAATTTAGTTGTATACTGTCGTAGTGTTTTGTGAAAACCCCATGATGATACGACTATCCATTCCGGACAAGTAGCCATATAAAGAGTTTCAAGATGGCCATCAAGACAGCCATTTTGGAGATTGGATTAGCATCATTTTAATATGGAAACAACTATACCGGTATATTGCTTTTTTAAACAAGAAGCTGACCATGGTCTGCCTGTCAGGCGTGCTCCTGAGCTTTGGGTAAATTGGTGTTGTACACATCAAGATGTATCCGAATACCAAGTAACAGGACTCTCTGGCCAACTGCACTTGAGAAAATGACCACATAACGACTTTAACATTGACAATTATCTAGGACTTGGATGGAAATAGTGTCAGACGAACATGCTCGTTGACACCAAAGTGATCACCATGGCAAGCTTCTGCCAAGGTTGGCTGTCAATATGGTAATTGATTCAGGAGATGTAGCTGTAACAAGATTTTTCACATTTTGGGAATTCATATCAGCATCATTTTTTTCATTCAGGATGAACTACAAACTGTGAAAAGTGTTTTTAGTGAAAACTTAATGTTGATACAACCATATCTTCAAGTGCAGATAACAACTGTCAAGATGGCTGCCATGGTCATCCTGTTGGAGGTCTGATCAGCATAATTTTCATGCAGGACCAACTAGATATCGTAAGAGGTCATTTAGTCATAACCTCATGTGTATATGACCATCTGTTCAAGATGGCTACCATGGGTGCCATATTGGATGTCTTATCTGCATAATTTTCACATAGGACCAACCCCTTATCATAAAAAGGCTTTTAGCAAAAATCCCTTATTGCTACAATTGTTCGGGAGAAATTGCAATAACAAGATCTAATGATCTCCATTATCATTTACGATCAACAAGATTTATCACAAGAAATCAATGAGATTTTTCATAAGAAATCTTTCAGTGAAAATCTCATGTAAATATGACCATCCATTCAGGAGTAATAGTGGCCATCATACTGGATGTCAGATCAGTACCATGTATATTTAAGACCAACTAGGCATCATAAAAAGTGTTCAAGTGAAAACGCCATGTCGATATAACCATCTGTTTTGGAGAAGTGGTGATACAAATATTTTCAAGCTGGCCACTATGGTGGCCATACTGGATGTCAGAGGGACACCATTTTCATTTAGGACCAACTTTTTGTTGAATGTGTGTGTAAAGTTTCATAGCAATCCTCCCTAAAATCTAGCAGGAGTAGCAATAACAAACTGGTGCTAATGGACAGATGACAGATGACAGGCAATTGCATAAGCTCTTCTGGTCAATGATCAATAAAGCTAACAAATGCATCATGTTCATTTTATTTGCACCACTTTTGCCTCATTAAATTTCTATTTTTGGAAGACTTGGTGTCTGTTTTGTGCAAATCCCGCAATTGTTCATCCTGGCTGGAACAATGAATATACTATTATTAGAAGATAAGCATTTCATGCAAGAATACCAAATGAACCTGTGTATAGTACATGTAATACCCAACTGTAAACAGCATAGAATCAGATATGCCATTACATGATGCACTGGTAGACCTGGGTCTATACTGATTGAGTAAAGTCACTAAGTAAAACAAACAGTGTGGACACTGAAAACAAAAAAAAAATGATCTGCCAGCACAGCCAATTTGGGTCTGTGCTGTATGGATGTGTACTGCCACTGATGTTGCAATATGATGCACATCATGGTACATAGGTAATAATATGATATGTATCTCGATACATATAAGTTTATTTTCACGTAAACAATATATAATAAACTTTGTCACTACAATTTAGTACTGCCATCTTATTCCGTGTTTTATAAACATCGGAATAAATGCTAAGTGTATTTAATTATCAAAGCTATCCATATTACAGTAGAACCTGTCTTGAAAGACCACCCCTTCTGACAAAGGGACTGACTCTCTTCTGGGCGAAAAGAATTTCCAGGAATTCAAGACAAGACAATTTCTTCCTTTTAACTGCCAAGTGTTGAAACCATCTCTGATATTCTTCAGCGATAACAAGATTTTCAAATTAGCTGCTGTGGTACACATATTGGATGTCAGCTTGGCACCATTTTCATTTAGGACAAAGCAGACATCATTAGAAGTCTTTTGGTAAAACCTCATGTCATAATGATCATCCATTCAGGGGGAGTAATGACAACAACATTTTTAAGACAGTCGTCATGGCAGCCATACTGAATGTACGACTGGCACCATTTTCATCTAGGACTTGGTGAAAACCCCATTTCATAATGATCATCCATTCAGGGAGAGTAATGACAACAACATTTTTAAGACAGTCGTCATGGCAGCCATACTGAATGTACGACTGGCACCATTTTAATTTAGGACTTGGTGAAAACCCCATGTCATAATGAGCATCCATTCAGGGAGAGTAATGACAACAACATTTTTAAGACAGACTTGGCAGCTATATTGGATGTATGACTGGCACCATTTTCATTTAGGACCATCTAGGTATCGTAAGAAGTCTATTGGTGAAAACCCATGTTGATATAGCCAACCATTTGGACAGGAATAGAGATAACAATATTTTCAAGATATAACTTTCCATTCAGAAGAAATAGCAAAAACAAGATTTTCAAGATGGCTGCTGTGATGGCCATATTAGACATCAGATTGGCAGCATTTTCATTTAAGACAAACTGGACATCACAAGAAGTCTTCTGGTGATAACAAGATTTTTAAGATGGCTGACATGGTGATCATATTGGATGTCAGATCAGCACCATTTTTATTTAGGACCAGCTAGACATCTTAAGAAGTCTTTTACTGAAAATCCCATGTAGATATGACTTTCCAAGCAGGAGTAGTGATAACAAGATTTTCAAGTTGGCTGCCGTGGTGGCCATATTGGAAGTCAGATCAGCTTCTATTTTCACTTAGTACCAACTAGGCTTCGTAAGAAGTCATTTGTAAAACCCCATGTTGATATGACCATCCATGTGGGAGGATTAGCAATAACAAGATTTTCAAGATGTCTGTCATGGCAGCCATGTTCAATGTCAGATCAGCACCATTTTTATTTCAGATTAACTAGACATCATAAGAAGTTTCAGTGAAAGCCCATGCTTATATGACCATCCATTCAGGAGAATTAGCAATAACAATATTTTCAAGATAACTGCCAAGGTGACCATATTGGACCTCAAATTGGCATGATTTTTATTTAGGACCGACTCAGCATCGTAAATAATCTTTTAGTAAAAACCCCATATTGATATGACCATCCATTCAGGAGGAAAAGTGATAAGAATATGTTCAAGATGGCCACTGTGGCAGCCATACTGAATGTCTGAGCAGCACCATTTTCATTTACAACCAACTAGTGTAAAGTTTCAAGGCAATCCTCCAAGTAGTTTAGGAGGAGTAGCAATAACAAACTTGTGCTAACAGGTGGACGGACAACAGACGTGATGGATGGACGATGGACAACAGACCATCCCATAAGCTCTTCTGGTCTATGATCAGTAGAGCTAATAATCGTGGTCTCTCAAGACAGTTGGTCTCTCATTACAGGTTATAAAACTACATAATCAGTAAATAAGTGCACTGAGAATCAGGTCTCTCAAGACAGGTGGTGTCTCATGACAAATCATAACACTATATAATCAATAAATCAATAAATATGTGCACTGAGAATAGGGTCTCTCAAGACAGGTGGTGTCTCATAGTGGTCTATCAAGACAGGTTTTACTGTATGACAAAATTTAAAATCTGAAACAAGAGTCTCTCAAAGGGACTGTCCCTCTATTAGCTGAAAAGAATTTCTTGCATCAAGATAAGACTGTCTTCTTTTTAACTGCTGAGCATTGCAACCATCTGGTGGCCATACTGAATGTAAGATCCACACCATTTTCATATAGAAGTTACTTTTAATGTTTGATGGCCATGAATAATTATTAGTCGTTTGCCTCTTTATTCTTTACATGTATCAAAATGTATTGTATTGTAGGTTGTGTATAACAATATGTATTGATGTGTGGCACAGGCATGTTGTTTCACCCCCTACAAAACAGTGCTATAAAAAAAAAAAAAAAACTCATTAAAATAGATATGACTCCTTTCAAACATGTGCAAGAAATGACAAATATTTAAATATGGATTATAGCCCATAGACTTAAAGTTATTTGGCAAAAAAAAATATGTGTGTTTCCGGTCGGCTGACCATCCCTCTTTCTCGTTGCAGACCCTAACACTTTTTACCCACCCCTCTAAAAAAAAAAATCACATTGCCGAAATTGATTTGTGCATCTAACTGAGCAGGTTTTGCCCAGTAATTTGAAGTTCTTGAATATTATTTCATTTATATAAAATGTTTTTTAAAAAAATTAATAAAAAATAAAAAAATACCGGCTTACCCTAATTTTAAAACCAGTGCAATAGGAAACACATATTATATTTTTGGGCCTAAGTTGATATATAAAGAGACTGAAGTCTAAATAGGAAAAAAGGAAAATTGCATAACACAGATCCACTGACTGGGGAAAAAATGAGTTGAGTAAGAGAAAATCATTTCCCCAATTTCAAATACATGTTATGTGCATTTATTTCTATGTTGGATATACTACTATTGCAGTGGGAAAGTAAATTATCTTTTAGAAAATGCCTTGGAAAAGAATTTAATATGAAAGTTCAACATTGCCATGAAACAATAATGACCAATTATCTCGAGTTAATAATTCTGGTCACTATTTAGTATCAGTAGGCAAGAAAGTCATTAGTTTGAAGGTAACACATTGATTTAACTAATACAAATTCAACATACCTACGGGTGCAAATTTGTGTGACTATATGTATCCACTAACTTGGACTACTGCTCAGGGTTCTAATTTGTGTGACTATGTATATTCACTAACTTGACCTACTACTCACGGTGCTAATTTGTGACTACCCTATATATATATTCTCTAACTTTACCTGCTACTCAGGAAAACTGGTGAACACAAAATTAAGATAACATTAAAAGATTGAAAGATTGGAATAAACTCATCTGCTACTGTAACACAGCTTGGTGTTTGTAGACACCAGAAATAACTTATCATTTACATAAAATTTCCGCATATTTCTATTCCTGTCATTGAAATCATTTTGGTACTGACCAATGAAATACTAATGCAAATGTGGAAAAGAAAATATAACCCATAAACTTCTATCTGCAACAAAGTATATACCAGTATATAAAAAGATAAATGAAAATGCACTATTAAAAAATGTTTGCACACAGTACCTGCTCTCCCTCTTCTTCTTGGTCCAAACCATTTGTCTCCCATTGTTGATCTTCTACATCTACCTCCTCCTCCTCATCATCATCTTCTTCCTCCTCCTCCTCTTCCTCCTCATTCCCTCTTTGTGTCTGCTCCTCAATATACTCATTCCTTAGATTCTCCTTGGTATCGAAGGAAACCAAACAATCATCCTCAACAGCACCACTTGTTTCCATGGTAACTCCAGAATCATCACTCACTGTTGTGGTACCAGTTCCCAAAAGGTCCAAATTACCTCCAATTTTGACAAAATCATCATCATGTCCATTGGCATTTTCACTGGACAGAAAGTCATACAGAGGGTTGGAAGATACAGACTTGTCCTGCTCGTACAAAGGATTGAAGGAATCACTTCCAGACATGTTTGTATTTCCAGAAGTAAACTCGTACAATGGATTGGTATTGTCAACACTAAATTCTGCTTTCAAATATGTTCCATTCTGGTGAGGTGAAATCTGAAAAATATTCATTTAATTTTAAATTTTATTCTATTATTATTTTATTTTATTTTATTTTTAATTTTTATTAAAAAATATTCATTTAATTTTATTTTCTGAATGGATACGAGAATACATAAAAGTTAATGATTATATTAAGTTCTCCAGTTTAGGATATCAAACTAGGCATCTGATTTAATTTCCATACCAGGTCTGAATTTCACCAACAGAACTTAAGTCTAGACTTAAATTTAAGTTTAGAATCAAGAGATCTGATTGGTTGAAATTTACAACTAAGTCTAGACTTAAATTTAAATTTAGAATCCAGAGATCTGATTGGTTGAAATTTACGTTGGACTTAAAATATACGAATCAAATGTCTTAAGTCTAGACTAAACTTAAGGCTGATGTTGGTGAAATCGAGGCCAGAGCTACATCAAATGTTCCTTTTTCAGATGAACTTCCTTTTACAAGGTTGGTTGGTTTTAATGGCCCTTTTAACACATTATAGGTTAAATCACGACAGGAGAATGGGAGCTACATGCCTTTTTCAAGGACATGCTGAGGCAGCCAACCCAGACTGTTCTCATCGAGTATCAAACCCGCAACCCTTTGATTACATGTCCAACACTCTACCAACTGAGTTACTGCTGCTCCCACCCTTGTATGAGACCTATGGACAAATAACAAAATTGTTTGAACTTGAGGATTACAAGTTAATTTATTCCTTGGTTTTGAATCCATTGTGTCTACATTTTTAACAGTACATGTACCTGGAGTACTTTGTGAGATATATTTACAGACTATACAGATAACAAAACTTTACTAGTTCCTCTTGCCATTACAAAATGTACAGGAAAAGGATAGTTCTGTGTACATCACAACGTCTCATAAGTAAAAACACTTATGAGTAATGAAAGACGGGAAACTGGGCAAGAAGTAGCATCTTGTACCTACTTCCGTCTGACCTTATTTGGATAAAAAGACAAAACTTTGCCTGTTTCCTCCTTCCTAATTGTGCATCCAATAGACATACCCTAAGTCCTCGAAAATGTTTCAAATTCTGTATTACATGAGTCCATGCAACATTATTTGACAACATATTATACTATATTCTTAATATAATATATTATATAATACATAATAAATATTATGATGCCTATAAAATGAAAAGCATCTGGACTTATTTTCAGGCAAATGATCATAGTCCATACTGTTTGTTTTAATTATCCTTACAATTAATTGTCCACATAAACAATACCTCACTATTAATTGACTAGAGCACACAAATTCTGGTATAAAACCTAAAGAGATAAATCAACCAGAGCAATTTAATAGGCATTCAGAGGCCACGACACCTCTAAATGATGATGTGGAATGCTTGAAACCCAACTCCTTCAAGGACTCATCAACAGAAGCAACATCCAATGGAAAGATATGAAGCTGATTGACAAGGGCCATAATACTGTCCAAAATGGTGTAAATGAGACAAAACCCATATAAGGCACATCTAGTATGAAACAATCACATCAAATTGCATCAGAATATACTGAAAGATTCTTTTGCTATGCCAATTACAACCAACATCCCATGTAAAGATCCGAAGATGATTGACAAGGGCCACAACTCTGTCCAAAATGTCATAACAAAACTAATAAAAGGCATATATGGTTATAAGAGGCAACGTTCCTACCAAATTCTATCAGAATACGTTGAATGGTTCCTGAGTTATGCTGGTTAAAAGGATCTGCTTTAAAGGCGATTTAAAACTTATGGACAAAGGATAAAAATGCAGTCAAAATTGGACCTGAAAAGACAAAACCTTTAAAAGGCACATCTATGTGTAACAGGCAATTCACATACCAAATGGTATCAAATCATGTGCAAGGATTGCAGAACTTTGGTGGCTACAATAATTGTGACTGGATGAGCTGAGAGACAGAAAAGGCGATTACTACAGAGCTCATACATCTTAATGCATGGGGGGGGGGGGAGGGTGGTGCCCTAATAAGTTAGATTTATGGTAGGTCTTTTGATTATTACTTGGGTAAACAAGTTGAAATCTTCAAAAAAAATGAGGTAAGAACTCCTCCCTCAAAGTGGCTGACCTAGCATGGCACAAACTGTTGAACCGTATGTTACAGGAACCAGTTATAATTATCATTTGGACAGCTCAGATGCACTCAGATAGTGTAAATGGCATCCGAAGTTCAAACCTTGGCCTGGCCATGCATATTCTCCTCTGTAAAATTTGGTGTCATCAGTTGTAACTCTGTCACACTTGCCAAGACGCTGACATGGTCTTCATTTGTCTGCCCAATCACGGGAAATCCGGTCATAGAAAATCTCAAAACAAAAGTATGTAAAAATTGTCACAAGAACTGGCCATAGGTTTCAGTTTGCATAGCTAATGTAGTAGAGTGTCTGACTGGTGTTAGGGAGAACCTGAGTTAGAGCTCCAGAAATGATGTCAAAATGTGTGGATTGTTTACCTTATATATATATGTACACTGTATATGAAAGGATGCACTACACTCTTGTGTAGAATAAGTATCCATCACATGCCAGTGATATATTTCAGCAACAAAAAAAATCAATTTGGCTAAATTTGTGTTATCACATTCTGATATTGGCATAACATTCAAGGTGTCAAATTAAGTCACACCAGTAAACTTTTCCAGGTAGTTTAAAAAGGAGACATTAGTGCACTAAAGGTACATTGCAGTGTATATAACTTTGTGACATACCTTCATGTTGCCTAATTTGTCATTGATTGGGTAGTAAACCAGACTGTACCTAACATTATTCAAATTATTAGCTCAGAAACAGTGTTATGAACGATCGTTTGTGAAATGTTGGCATATTTAACTTTTATCAAACATACATTTTTATATACATAAGGGTCAAATTGATTCAAAATCTCTTAAAAATGAATAGGTTGGTGTGCGTTCTCTTGCACTACTCTCAGCTGAACATATACCGTCAAGTAAGGGTCATTACACAAAGAAGAATGGGAAAAAGTACAGTCACTACTTGCCCATAAAATAATAGCTGAATGAGTGTATAAAAATTCATAAAATCTGCACAAGTTGAAGGTCATAGACTCCTCTTTTCAAGGACATTAAGAAATGGGTATATTGGAGAGTTAATATTTTCTGTATGACACAATTATAGAGATCATGATTTTTTAAGCAACTGAAAGCATGCATGGCCAAATTATGGCAGGTCTTATATCACTACAGATTTCCCAAGGTCTCGTACACTTTTTGTTGACTTTACCATTTCCTTTCACATTACTATTACTGTGATTAGTAAAATAGTACAAGCATTTTTCTTTTAATTACTTACCATCTATACTCGCTTATAATCCAATACCAACTGCAAACTGCATAAACCCAGATCTGCTGTCGCATAATGCACCAACAGCTCTGGGTCTATGCAGTTTGTTAGGACTAATCAGTAGAACAAATAACATAGACCCTGATCTGCCAGGGCATTATGCGATGGCTGATCAATGTCTATGTTGTTTGCATTTGGACCTGGATTATACGCGAGTATATATGGTAATAACAGACAGAAGTCACAACCAAGTCATTTTACATGCAATCTCTATCGAGTTCACAACACTATGTAATGATATGCCTAGGTAAAAAGTGACATCATACATATGATGTCATAATGTAATGATCATGTCATTTCAAGCTGTGCAGTAAGTGTTGATTTTACAAAAGCAGAGTATCTAAGTTAGTGAAAGTTGTTATGGTTCATTCTGGTGAGGTCAAGTGTCAAAAGACATTTCAGTACACTTTTGTTTGATATTTTATAACATCAGAGTAAACCCTGATCTGCCTGCATGATAAACTGAATGCACCTTTTTAAGCAGGCCTCTCCATCACAGAACTTTATTTAACATTTAGATAAATATGGTACCCAATGAAGGTCAATTTAAATTAAACTACTGTTCACATTACAGTTACAACTTTATGTTTACTCCAGACTCTAAAATCTTGCTTGAAATTTACAAATACAGCCTTTTGATTGGTCAATATTGTACAGTAAGATTTGGAGTTGAGAAAAGTCTTATGATGGAGGGGCCAGGTGTGTGGTTGTATGGTAACATGTTTTGTTTTAAAGGATCTGAATGAGCCAAGATTAAGCTAAAAATATCTAACAAAAATGGGCTGAGCTATAACAAACAAACTATAGGTAGCTAAAATGGTAAAGGCAGAAACCTTGCCAAAATCTCCGGAAAGACAAACCCCTATATGCATCATGACAACAAAAAAAAAAAAAAAAAGGTAAAGGTGTTACAAAAACACCCCAAAAAGACATACAAAACAAAGATAACAGCAATCAAGAAAGGTAAAATCCATAAAATACAAGGTCAATCTTTTTCAATATAAATCACATGCTTTTAAAAAGTCCACAACTTCAATTGAATATTATCATGGAACATGGACTCATCCTATGGCAAACAGGCCTTCATAAATCTCCTCATTATGATATGCAGCAAGATGCATCTGGTCTATTCTATGGCCCCAAATATCTGCATAATGCTAACCGTATCTATTACCTACCGTATATACTGCGTATACTCGCGTATAATCAGTACCAACTGCAAACTGCATAGACCTAGATCTGCCGTCGCATAATGCACACAGATCTGGGTCTATGCAGTTTGTAAGGACTAATCAGTAGAACAAACAACATAGACTCTGATCTGCCTGTGCATTATGTGATGGCAGATCATGGTCTATTTGGACTCATATGCAAGTATATACTGTACCCAATTATAAGTCGAATCCAACTGCAAACTGCACAGACCCAGATCTGCTGTCACAAAATGCACCAGCAGATCCAGGTCTATGCAGTTTGTTAGTAGTAATCAGTAAAACAAAAAACATAAAACCCTTATCTCTCAATGCATTATGCAATGACAGATCAGGGTCTATATTGTTTGCATTATGCAATGACAGATCAGGGTCTATGTTGTTTGCATTATGCAATGACAGATCAGGGTCTATGTTGTTTGCATTATGCAACGACAGATCATGATCTATATTGTTTGCATTATGCAATGACAGATCAGGGTCTATATTGTTTGCATTATGCAATGACAGATCAGGGTCTATATTGTTTGCAATTGGATTCAACTTGTAAGCAAATATATACGGTACTTTGAGAATTCTATTGTTCCTCTAAATATCATGCACAACACAAGACCTTGTCATTTAACTAATTACTTGATATAACATTCAGCTATAGGCCGATTATCATTAAAATTTTATTCCTGCTTTAAAAACAATTTTATAAAGTAGATATATAATTTTTCATAATATTACATTCTCTAATGCAAGGGATTAATGGAAAAACTACTACTGTAATACATACTTCACCACTATAATAGACATAAATTCACCACTATAATAGACATAAATTCACCACTATAATAGACATAAATTCACCACTATAATAGACATAAATGACCTAGTGATTCATAAGAAATTACCCAGGCATGATGGAACACTTGCTTGGGTTGCCTTACATGGTTATGTCTCACATGAAGGCTAGAAACATTTGTCCTTAATTAATTATACAAAAAGGATAGTATAGTTAGTACTGCATAACCGATAGCTGCAGATATTTTGAATTTAACACAAGTTAACACACCTTAATAACCCCATGCCTTCACAGTCATGCGATACCTGCTAAAGTTGAAAACCAGCAAGGGTGGCCATCTATAGAAAATTAATCTTCATTTGAGTACATAAACTGACTCTGGAGTTATCTGGAAGAAATGGTGCAGGATATAATTGTCAGCACACACTTGGAATTCAGAGTGGTTTTTTTTGTTTTTTTTTTAAGTTATCAGAGAGATAGGTGTAGCTCTTAATGTAAAAGGAATGTGACAAATTGATGTTCATGGGAGAGAGGAGTGGTCTGCAACCCTCTTTATCTACAGTTTTATTGCTACAAACCAGAACATCTCCATCATGTTTGACCTAGGAATATGCCCTCTAATGAAAAATACCCTTATGGTGAACTTTATAAAATGGTAAAACATTTGATGGAATACATCTGTCCAACCATTTGTAATGTAACTAACTCTTTGTAGAATACTAAAAATGGCAGTCCAGAATCACACATCTACAAAAGCTGGGAGTCCAGAATCTGGAAACAAGATGTCCTTAAAGGGACTGACACTCAACTAGCTAAAAAGAATTTTAAAAAATCTTTTTTAATTGATGAGCATTGAAATAATCTCATTTGCATGTATTGTTGAGAAACTCCAACATACTAAATTTAAATTTAAAAAAAAGGAAGATGAAACCTTTAAAGTTTCGAGTTCAGGTCCCATTTCACTAACAGGTTTTTAAGTTGTGGCATAATATGTTTGACAGGTCAAATTTCAGGCCAGTTTTAATTTCATCTAATGAGATTGGAAATTGTAATTTTCAGACCCAAGTTTAAACTATACTTCTATTGGTTTAATCTAGGCCTGAACTATAGAATTTAGATCCTGGTAGCTGGACCGACTCTCGCTAGTGAGAGCCCTGAAAGTACTAGAGACCTAATCTGCAATGACAAAATATGTGCAAGGCAATTGCATGTATCCACAAATACCTCATACAAATAAAACACTTTTTCCAACACATGAACTTCATCAAACAAGATGATTTACTACGACATTATGGTATCTTGGCATCTCGATAGAAGATTTTGGACTCACTTTTAAGCTGGCTCCAAATGCAAACAACATAGATCCTGATCTGCCGTTGCATAATGTGCCGGCAGATCAGGGTCTATGTTGTCGGTTCTACCGATTAGTCCTTAAAACTGCATAGACCCAGATCTGCTGACGCATTATGAAACAGCAGATCTGGGTCTATGAAGTCTGCAGTTGGTATAGGCTTATACATGAGTATCGACAGTACATGTATATTAGATATAGGTATTTGATGAACGATTAAAGTCTTTAATATCAATGTTGATAAATGGAGACAATACAATTTCATTTTCTAGATTGATGCTGACCTCTGATTATCTTTAAAAACCAAATAAAATTCAATGTAACTTCAACTTAAAATATTTATAAAGTGGTATCCTGTTAAAGCGAGATCTTGATGCTCCAAACATGTACATACTGAGGATCACTAGGATTATTTTAAATAAAAACATGTGCTACTCCCAGTCCTTCTTCACTACAATGATTCTGGCTTGTGGCTCAAACTAAGGAACCATATGCTTTATAGGAAGTGAATGATGTTCATTACAATGACTAAGAAGACAAAATTTTCATGTGGAGATTGATGCTCTGATAATAGGCATTTGGTTCTGAGATAAAGACTGCCACTTCTAATCACTGATGGTTTCTAGTTTCAATCACAAGGCCTAGAGAAGTGGAATACTTTCTTCATATTTAAATTGGGTGCCTTTCTTGGAAGCTAGATACAAATTAGGTACCCATGAAATGAATGTTCTGATGTTACACACAAGATGGAACTAACTTTATACTTTCTCTGATAACATTCTAAGAATATTCTGTCCATTTTCTGTGCAAAGAACGTAACATGGCAGCTGTAGAAGGAGATTTCATAGA
>JAQPZY010000152.1:0-54175 GCA_029931535.1 Margaritifera margaritifera | reverse complement strand
GACATACGATACTGTATGGCAAGTTCATCAGTCCACTAATATTTTGCAGGTATTCATGTTAAAAAAAAACTTAATTAAAAAAAAGTTATGACTCTTGGTGCCTACTTTTGTTGCTTGGGAGTACGTTTTTAGGCATTTTGTTATTGCGCCTCCTTATTGATTAAATAAATGTATACTAGAAAAACAGAAAAGTCTACAGTCTTGTATAATATATTTCTTGGTTTTAATTCTGTGATGAGGAGAGATGACGAGGAGAGAGGGAGAGGGGTGGGAGACAGAGACGTTGATTTTTAGGGTTGTTTGGAGAGAGAGTGAGATGGGTGTGTGTTTCGATTAGGAGAGAGGGTTATAGCGTGTTGGAGGTAGTGAGAGGTGTGGATGGACGGTTGGGAGAGAGAGACGAGAGAGTAGAGAGAGAGAAATATAAAAAAAATGATCTAGTCCCATATATGGTAAATTACAGATTTGAATATCATACATAAGGGCAGATATATTTCCTAAATGGGAGAAAATGAAAAGTGTTTCCAAAAGTAATATCGCCTCAAGTGGCAATAACAATGGTATCTCTACTGTGGCGATATCATTTTTCTCCTACTGATATGTTTCAATATCTCATTATGATATATATATATATATATAAATATATATATATATATATATATATATATATATATATATATAACCTACGACTTACACCTTAAACCAAGATTCTTCTTTTGTCCTTCCTTATTTGAAAGACCCTTAGAGGTTTTAAAATGTGCTTAAAATTTATCGCATAACTTGTGAACTTTCATACCTGGAAAATTTACACGTAGCAGGCTGTTCGGTATGGCAAAGAATTTTATGAGATTCGAGAACCATATATGAATAAGCTATATATTGCCAACAATAATCAGCGAAATAGTTTTTTATTTACAGGTATTTAGTTAAGCATTATTAAGATATATATATATATATATATATATATATATATATATATATATATATATATATATGTGTGTGTGTGTGTGTGTGTGTGTGTGTGTGTGTGTGTGTGTACATAACATGTTTCAAAAAAGCATGGCAGCCTGTAAAAGCCGGGTTACCATAAAAAAATATGGTTGTCCGAGTAAAAATCTTTTAGGTATTTCTAACAGCTACAACAGATGATTAATGTATTGTTCAAAATGTTTCATTGGATTTCTTACACATTAGTGTGAAACTGAAGACTAAAGTTCCTATGGTCAATTTTAATGTTATGTAGACGTATTTATTTGTTTCTTTTTTTTTTTACATCATGGCAAATATGCTTATTTTAATCCTTAACAACAAAAAGATGGCTGTCCGACTGACCTTAACTTTGTTACTTGATTGCCCAACGTTAATGTTTAGTTGTCCCGTGCTAACGGCCAATGAACTTTTCAACCCCTGCACTGTAAAACAGAGTTGTGATTCATGGCAAAGGCATATACCCTATCATGTGCTGAATATGGCGTTAAACCCACGCCACCACAACATAGTGGCAAAGGTTTTGATGCCTACTGTAATGTCTTTCAATATAATGATCGATTCCGACCTTATAAGAACAAAAGTCATCTAGAAATAAATGATTCCCCCCCCCCCCCCCACCGGACCACACTGATGAAAAAAACTCCCAATAAAGGCCCAACCATGTGGTCTATTACTATTAATGTTTTATAATGCTTATTTTAGTACACACCACAGTCACTGTATATACTACCTATGCTACACTTTACTTGAATTGCAGCAATTAAAAAATAATGAATGAGGAAATTTTTAAGTCTGAAAAGGCACATATACGCAACTAATGGTCACGTGTGGACAGACAGATGTAACATAGTAATAGCTATGTGTCCCCCCTTCACATTCGTATTTCGGACAATGGCTTGGGGCGAGGGCTGGTACTATTATTTTCATTAAGGCACTTCATGCAGGGTACAGCTCTATGAAATAAAAGAAATTCTAAGGTCTTTCTTAGATTCTTTCTTGATGAAACTGATGTTTTAAAATAATAACTATGGCATTATCTGAAAAGAATCACAACCTTTTGGCACAGGAATTATGAATTAGTAAGAATTATACAATTTTTAAATCAAACCTGCTCCTATTTTAATACGTTTCTTTAGCATCAAAATTCCAATCTGAATTAGACATTCTTTCAGTCACAATGACATTGATCATGGACAATTGGACTCCAAAATTGACAGCCTTCTTCCATTTCCTACGTGCAAGTAATGTAAAACATTTGGTCCAGGTTTGAGATGTAGATCTAATGTTTATGTACCGAAATCATTTGTCATCTTCATTAAGAGTGACATTGACATTTTACCTTTTGATCCCGAAATAGATAGGCTTCTTCATTTGCCCAGGTGCAAGACATCCACTGAGTGTTCTAACTGCATATGGTAGAGAACATGAGTTCTTGTGCGAAAAAAAAATTGGCAACAGACTCACGGTTGGATGGACAAACACTATAACAAAATTACACTCCTCCTTGTGGCGGGTGTATAAAGCAAATATATATGTAATGCAAATTCATATGACTTAAATTATATATAGTTTTAAATCGAATAGATATATATGACGGATTTGTTCACAGACAATATAACGAGGGAACCTTTTTAAATTCTTCTGATCTTCTTTAGCAATGACAAGAATTTTAAAATTAGCTTTTGTGTGTGGACAATGTTAAATGTTAGATTGCTACAGTTTTTCATTTAGGACCATGTAGAAGTCTTTTGGTGAAAACCAATATGTCAATATGATCATCCATTCAGGGCTAGTAGTGCTAGGACGATTTTTAAGACAGCAATTGTCTCAACTATATTGGATGTATGATTGGCACCATTTTCATTTAGGACCAAATAGGTATCATTAGAAATATACTGATAAAAAGCCCATGTTGATATAGCCATCCATTTGGAAAGAGTAGATTACAACAATATTTTCAAGACGGCCACCGTGATGACCATATTGAGGGTCAGGTTGCATCATTTTTCAGTTAGGTTCAACTAGACATCATAAGGACTTTTCTGATGAGAAACCGGTCAAAATGACTGCATTTACGAAGAGTACCATAATAAGATTTTCAAGATGGCCACCATGGTGGCCCATATTAGACGTCAAATCAGCACCATTTAAATTAGGACCAACAAGACATTTATAAGAAGTTCTTTCTGGTGAAAATCCCTTGTTGATATGACTTTTCGTTTTGGAGGAGTAACCATAAGAAGATTTTTCAAGATGGCTACCAAGGTTGCCATATTGGATATCATATTCGCACCACACCATTTAGGAACAACTAGACATCATAAGAAGTTTTTCTGGTGAAAGCATAAAGTCGATTATAACCAGTTATCTAGGAGAAGTAGCGATAATAATAAAGGCGATCAATATTCAATGTACGGCAGCACTATTTTCATTTAGGACCAACTAGACCATGGGACGAATGTGTGTAAAGTTTCATGACAATCCTCCAAGTAGTTTAGGAGTATGAGCAATAACAAACGTATGCTAACGGACGGACGGGCGACGAACTACAGACCATCTCATTAACTCTTCTGTTATATGGCCAGTGAGCTAAAAATCACTCAAGACAATTTGAAAACTAAGGAAAGGAAAAAGAATTATTTTAAAAGGATGAGCAATAGTATTTGACCACTCTTACAGCTGTTTACTTAAGAAGTATCGTCAAATTAGAGGAATGCTGAGCAAATATACCCCATCCCATCCACAACTAACCCACTCACTTTCAGTTTCTGCATAATATCTCAATTTTAATTTCATCCACATATGGTATCAGTGGCGTAGCGAGAGGCAAAATGCCGCGCAGGGCCAACTACCAAAATTACGCCCCCACTCCATTTGTATTATTTATGATATATACAGTACTCTTATCAAATTGCCGCCCCCTAGAAAGTGTTCGCCCGGGGCCACCGCCCCCCTTCGTCCTCCCCCCCCCCTCGCTATCGCCACTGTATGGTATGCAGCTTGATATTGATGAGACCTCGGCTTAGTTGAATTGTTAGCATTCTTCATCATTTAGCGGGAGTTATGGCCCCTAATTGTCAGTACCCTCCCACTTTCGCATTTGCAGATGAATGATTTGGATAATTGGATTTTTAAACACATTTAGTAGGCAGCATGATATTAATGAGACCACGGCTGAGTTTAATTGACAGCGTAGCTCCGAAACACGTTCAGCATGCAACATCATCATTTAGCAGAGTTACGTCGTCCTCATCAACTGTCTTTTCTGCGCAGTAAATACCTTTGTATGTAACTTTATGTTGACGATACCGTGGCTTTCTTCGATTTTTTTAGCAAACAGTCTGCATCATTATTAATGTTGACGGGGTTTGTGAAGTGCAATTCAACATCTTAGATCGTAGGCCTACTCGCACTCACTAATAGAACTAATAATAGAAACATACCATTAATAGTATGTGTATCACTTTTAATCTCTTCGTGTATAAATGAACTTATCTATTTTAAAATTTAGGAAGCTTGCAGTAAACGCATTTGGTACACACTCAGACCAGCCAAGGTCAGCAGACATGGTGGTGTCATTGGAAAAGACACTTTTCTCTATGTCACTTGGCGTGATATAGCCAATAATGTGTCAAAAGTGCATTTAAACCACACCAGCAACCAATTTCAACATTTCTTTTTTTCAATCGGTTGCCAACGTTTTACAAGATTGTGATTGAGAAAAAGTGGATCGTTGTGTGAAAATGAAGGGAGATGGATGGAAATTTTACGACTAGCTCATGGTTTTGATCCCAGCTGGGTAAAGTATATGAATCGGATACATCCAATACATTCTCAGTTTATGTGTTTTGATTCTGAGAATGGGTCAGAATTTAAAATTTAAATATTGTAGTATTTTATATATTTGGTGACATAGTCACTTATACTGAAGTGTCTTTACAACCTTATTTTCACTTTCTAAGGCATGTGTCTCTAAACCTGTTCTTTTTATAGGCTCTGAAATTTGCATTTTGTTTGACCTAAATATTGTTTAGTGTATTTTAAACATGTAATGAGGTAGACAACGTTCTTAGTTGTAAAGTGGCCTCAAAGTTTGCAGGTACACGTTTAGGTTTGTATATGAGATTCAAAGACTATTGGATTTGTTTTATCCTTGTACAGAACGAAAAGTCCCTATTAGTGCAATCTTCCACAGGATTGAGTATAATATTTCTTGGGTGAAAGCTGCAACTCAGACAAGAAGATTGCTAATTGATATATTTCCATAGACTATTTTGACGTTCAGCTGATAATGGGGACTTCAAATGGGGACTGTGTGTGGCTTCAATAACTTGGCAAACTTTTTTTTTTATTTGGAAAACATGACAGATTCACAAGATGACATACCTTCAGACAAGGCCCTTTGTCGCGACTTATCACGAGTAAAGCCTCAAAATAAATGCAAATTTATCCTTCATCGAAGCTTGTTCAAAATGTTTAGCTACTGTAAACTTTTCACCTGTATTTACGCGCCTTCGCTTACAGGTCACCGTTTAAAAACCACAAATATCCTTGTCAGTGTCCTCTAGCGCAGAAAGTTGATTGTCCGCCGAAACATTTAAATTCAACATTTGAAGCCATATGTAGCATCAGAAATATAAATCTGGATACAAGTAATCCTTTTAGTGGCGACGTTAACACGAAAACACTTACAAAGCTACAAAATCAAAAAACTTTAGTCCATGATTTATGATCACATTGCTCTACCATTCGCCATATTTGAGCCGATTTGCAGGAAGGTTTAAACAAGTAAGAACAATGTATGTACTCTGAAGTAGCAAAAGAAACGAGACTAAATATTTTTGATTGACTGCGAAATTCTACATGAATCGTTACGTCGCAGGGCTACTAGTCTTCAAACGGACTAAAAAAAAAAGTTAGACTTGAAATAATCAAAGTGAAATATTCGGGCTTGTTCTTTAGTCTGACCTATCTGTCTGCCACTGACAGGAGCCCTAATACACTTGGCTAAATCAGCGCTCATTTAAAGTGACGCACTCAGTTGCTAAATCATCGCCATTTTCCTCCGACAATCGTTTGGAAACAATACGTTGGACAATGGTGGATTTGTCTGGTTGATTATTGTTATAAAACATATAGCTTGTGACAGTGGTGAAAAGGTGTGCCTGCGGCCTTTGTAACTCAGATACCCATGGTAAGATCTACTTGTTTCCGGTGAGAAATTATTCCGTTCACTAAAGCCTCGTAGAAGTTTGCAGAAATGCTATGAGTAGGACCAAAACGTCCCCGATATCATCTGAACGTCAAAATAGATCTATGGAAATATACCATTTGTTTGTAAGTGCGAATAGTTTATTCAAAACTGCAGCGATAAATGCACTTAAATGAATCTCTAAAACAAGCGTTTTGGACCAATTCAATTAGGTTTATATTTACTGGTTTGGTTATAAAATCTAGTCAATCACTGTTGTTATGCGTATATAACAGAAACTAAGGAACGGACCATTTATAATTCTGGAGGGAGCGGGGAATGCATGGGACTTTTCTTTCGAAGGGGATATTTTTTTCCTTTTACCTCAAGGACGACTTATTTGTCCAACTAATATAATATATATATAATTAGTTCTTTATCCTACAAACCAGAGCAAGAATATTTTTGAAGCTATTTGGGGCAAAAAAATATGTTTTCCCAAAAATACCCCCACCACGACACCCAAAAAAAAAAAATAAAATAATAAACGGACGGTCCTAAGTCTATGCTTTTACAATCCTCATACTAACAATAAACTGACACACATTATACAGAACTTTCAGGCCATAGACAGTCAAATTTAGTATCACTGGAACTGGGCAAGAATGAAGACGTCATATAATGAAGATTTTTTTATTTGCGCCAATTATATTTTCTAATTAAGGCTCCTGTACAATTTATTATTTTAGGAAAATCAGATCCTTGCCAATTTTCTTGACATTTTCATTATTTTAGGAATTCAGTCTTTTTCAAACAGGATAATAAGCATGAAAATTTTATATTTGAAAATCAAACATAAATTTTGGCATGAAATATTTATTTAAGATTGCTAATTTGTACAGTTTGTGTGAACTTGGCAAAACCTAAGGGCTGTGTGTGGAGACAATGCTGAGTGACTACTTTCTTCATACTGTACTTCCGGCATTATGTGGATCAGGTGTTTGGCCACCGCGTGTATGCAATGTAGACGGTACATGTTGGTGCTCCATGAGAGTATTCGTGTCGTCCCATAGATCTCTAGTAATCATCATCTGCACTCTATTGGCTCTTTTCTGGAATACAAGTTGAATAAGCTGGAGGCACATGTAGACATAACAGTACGATGTACCCCTTAAAATGAGCTATAGAAAATCGTCAATGAACCCAAAGTAGGGCTGAATTATGAAAAACAAGGATGGGGTAAGAAGACTTGCAAGGTTGTAAGCATTATAGGCAAAGATAGTTCTAACTGCTGTGGGGTTGCTCTGAACTAGACTCTACAACTCAGGAAAATTTTTATTTGTATCTATTTAGCACACATGTCCCCACTGCTGATCAAATATTCTAGTCAGGTTATATACTTACACATACAAACATGCATTCCAAACGTTGCATTTGTCTACTTTTGTGCTTAATCGTACTATAAGGATTTCATCAAAAAAAGTTTAAGTTTGAAAGTTCAAAAAGTTTTTTTAAATATTGCAAAATTCTGCAGCAGATTTGAAAAAGCTAATCAGATCACCTACATACATATGCATTTTAAACTGAGTGGTTTCAGCATTATAGTATTAACGAGCTTCTTGGGATGGATCGACCGAACGGACAGGACCAAGCCAAGATGGGGGGGGGGGGGGTAAAAACAAAGAGAGCTACAGTGTAGCAGTTGTAGTAGTATTTTGGTTTCGTGTTTTAACGGCACAGCAACACAAGTAGATTACAAAGTGCCGAGGCAATAGAAGCAAAGTGCTTTGCCCAAGGATGCATCACGGTAGCCCTCCCAGGCAGATCCGATAGTAGAATTCGAAGCAACACCCTTTCGGTTGCGAGTTCGACTCGCCAATCCGTGCTCCAAGTGCGGCACTGCCTCCTTAAGTCATACGATTCGCAATCCGTGCTCCAGTGCGGCACTGCCTCCTTAAGTCATACGATATGCAGGAGGTCATATCGGGCCAATTCTACATCTCCGACTCTGGAAATGGAGGGAGAGGGGCGTGGGAGGGGGATGGTTGCGATTGGGGAGGTGGATAGTAGTAATATTAGTAGTAGTAGATGTAAATTAAATCGATAACAATTATTGAAATGGTTCCACGGTCGAATTTCATTTTGTTTTATTAATTATCGTCTACTTTGATGGGGTGAAGATAGTATGGTATGATACAAAGGTAAATCCAATAGAGGTAATAAAAGGAGATATCGTCAGTCATTTGTAAAAAATAACATCTCCAAACTAAATTTGATTTGTTTGAATAAATAGATGATATATTTTCTTTTCCTACGTTATCAACGGCTATATTTCATCGCGTGGTATACAAAAATAACTGTATATTTTAATGAGTGGCGAAATCACGAGTTCAAATGTATCGTGTGTGTACGACAAGATGAAATACATTAGACAATTACGCAGGAAAAAAAGTATGTATATTATATATCATTCTTGCTCTTTATTCGAAGGACAGAAGATTAAACTCACTCTTCAGACCCCACCCTACCCTCAACCCCTTTCCTAAGTTCACCTCGTATATAAAGTTTGGATGACCTCATTTGTTGCAATAAATTACATTTGTGACAATTTTTAAACTATGTTACCCTTTTCGATCAGAAAGCAAGTGCGATTGAGCGAAGCAGTACACGGGGTTTTTAATACTGTAGACAAGACTGTACGGGTGATATAACTTCGTATAGAAGAGAACGGTCAAATACCTTTGGGAAAGAAACAATTTCCATGCCTGAAGGGTAGTGTAGTTTACATTTATTGCTCTAGCTTTTATGATGATTGTTCGTGCTGTAAGTATAACGTTTGTTGGCGCATATAACCAAGCATTTCATGGCACGAGGGGACCACGAGGGACACATTGTGTGTTCGCCTGTACAAATGTATAGCTTATTAGCTGAGTATTGAAAAATATTGGGCACAATGTCATGTGGCAAAGAATGCCGGAGCTTGAGAGGACATTGCCACAGGACTTGCTATTAAAGCCATGACATTTTTTTTTTTTTTAAGTTCTACTGATAATTTATACAAAGAATAGCTTCAAACACGATAAAGACTTTGTTATTAATAATTTACCTTGTATCGGCCCTAATTTTTATTGGCGTCGAGTATCGTTTTACCTCCTACATCGAAATTGCCCTTCGATGAATCCGGGTAAGATTCACTAACTTTATTATCTCATTCAAAAGAAATTAGAAATCATACAGGGGTGACCCAAAAACTGGTGGCAAACAGGAAAATTAAAATATATAATCCCAGGCAATCATATTTATCTGATATAGGCTTCTGCCTATATATAATTTGTTGGTATCTTTAATGTTTACTGGTCAAAATCGGTACAAAATCTGACGGCAGTCAACCGATACGTGAGATGCATGTAATTATGACTAACCCTCAGTCCCTGAGGTTACTTCCATCAAAGTTAAGACAGATTTGAGAAGACAAGCCATGCTAGGGACTTAATTATGTAATGAATCAATCACTTCCAAATGAAAGAACGTTACCTAATCACGGACTATGCTCCTTGCCTGCATTAACGTTGCCGTTACACTGCTTGAGTATTGTTCTTAGTATGATTATGCAGAAAACGAATGACCAATAATGATAGAGACTGAAAGGTACCTATTTGATGAAGTATGTAAAGCATATATAAAATGATCTTCGATTTTCTTTGTCAATTCATCGTTATATTTTTTTCCAAAATAAAATAAAATAAAGCTACTTCGAGGGATCATTAGCGCAAATGCACATGCTTTTCATGTAATGTCTTTTTATTTCACGCTTTTTGTAGAAAAAGGGAAGGTATTAAAATGACCCTTTTCGTTCTGCATTATTCCGATTTTTCAGACTCCGTAAATAGTATAGGGGAGCAATATGAGTGTGTTGATTGCGCATGTTCAGGAAGTCGGATTGTGTTTCCGGGTGACATTATCTACATAGCGACCTCTGAAGCATTATTAGAGTCAACGCGGACGCTGGAAGTTCATTTTTATTCGCGGGGGGTGGGGCACTAGGGCGAATTTTATTTTGGTGGGGCGGGGGTCGATGTACTATCGGGCTATGTTAATTTACTATGGAGGTCTATGCAAATTTAACATTAAGTTTGGGTCACTATAGACCCTAGTAGTACAGAAATGGCTAGTTCTAGGCTACCCCGTGTATTTTGATTAATTTATTAAAGTTTCAAAAGTGTGCCTTGTAAAAGCAGAGTGAGTTCAAAACTTTGAAAGATATCAGAACGGCTTTGCTGCTACGAAAACATCAAGTAAACTGAAAACATTCTCATTTTGCTCCTCGAGATGTTAAACAAAAGATTGATCAAGATAGAAGGAATAACCTATAACCTACCATATCTATAATACAAACATTCTCATTCCAACTATTATGTATGGCCTAGTAAAGTTACCGTACACCTGCACGAGTTATTCATATTTTACAAGGTGTAGTGTAATGATTTTCAAAGTACTCATACCACCATTTATTCAGATTCCAAATACAAGGTGTGATCTAGTGATGTTCAATCACTCCTTTACGAGTTGTCTGCATGACAAAACTGCAGATCATCTCTACAGTTAAAATGCTGCTTCACAACAACTCTTGTACCGAAGGTGGAGCGAGGATTTGATATAATCTCTCTGGAAACAAACCTGAACTAATTAGATAGTCCTTTGTTAACTCATCAAACGTACAGCTGCAATTTCCTTCATGAATCCTTCAAACATTAGTTTGTGTAGTAGTCCAGTCTTGAAATACACAATTTGTATCGCAGAATAATGTATGAAAACCATGAAATCTGTACCAATGGCAGCGTGATATAAGTCGTTAAGTATGCCCCTTCATTTAACTCATTTATTATATGAAATTGTTTAACATTTCACAGCATCTCAGGGATGTAGCTATTATGGTAGATCACTGACGAAACTGTTACTTTTGGCTGCATTTGTTCTGCTTGTGGCTCTTCTACCTTAGCTTCTACTTACTTAGGATTTGACTCAACAGCTTTAATAGCAAGGAAGATCCTCAAAATTATGTTGATGTATGCTGACATTGATTTAAAATCTTCTTATGTTTTCTTCATAATGCTTTTTCAGCGCTCAGCAATTCGTTTTCTATCAGGCTTGTCTCTAAATCCTTAGCATCAATTTCTAATTCATATACTAACTCATATCGTGTATCTCATTTAAAGTAACCAATTGATTCAAGCTTCCTACTCTCTAATTCAATTTTTGTACAATACGTCTATCTTATCAAGGTCATTCCAGATAACAATGTAGGCTTTCTCTATCGAAATTTTCTTATCCGCATTTGCTGTAGTGTCCCCAACTACAATTTTTTATTTCCAGCTGTTGTACTTTTTTTGTTAATGTTGCTGTATAAGCATGTATTTTTTGTTAATTTTTTTTAATTTTTATTTTTAATTTTTAATTTTTAAATTTTTTTTCTTATTTTGTTCCTCTACATATGCTTTAATTATTTGACGATTTTCTAGTGTAATGAATACATCAATCACGATGAAGGAGGATGGTGAGAAGCATCGATTCTTGTTTCAAATAAACAATGATTAATACCGTTTTGCATTTCTCTCACAAATATTTATAGGAAAATCAAAGTATGGAACAACAGGACTACCTTCGGCAGATCTATGCTGCGGGATACACATCAATAAAATTTATTAAGTGAAATTAAAAAATTCCGTGTGGGAAATGCTATAAGCTAACATAGCTTGATGAGTTCGAAAGAGGATTGATGCTTGCATGAAATTTAAAAAATGGGCGAGTAAAATATATACTGAATGGACCATGAAGTTTAAAATACCGAAAACTAGAAAAACAACAGTATGCGAATGTGGAAGAACTATTCAAACGCATTCTTTAAATCCGCATATAAAGATTCACAATGAATTATTCCACAAAAAATATTTAAATTCTACAGTGTTTAAAAAATCAAATGCGCATGAAAAAGAGAAAGATTCTGGAAACTTTAGCAAACAAATGTAAAAATGTTCGCTATCAAACAAACTAAAGCAAACAAAGTTTTCGCTATCAATATATCATGGTTTTTTCCAAAATGTCAGAAGAAAAGAAATAAGAATCTAAACATTTTAGCAAAGAAATATTGACATTATACAATGCTAAAAAATCAAATATGCGAGAGAAAACTAGAACAAAGACTCAGCAAATTCTATTGAACCAGTTTAATAATTTTAATTATCTAAACACCAACGTTGTTTCTAAAACGTTAGAAGAAGAAAAACAAAAATAGAAAAATTGTAGCAAACAAATATTGAAATTTGTCAGCGTTTAAAAGATCAAATATCCGAGGAAAACGAGAAGAAACAATCAGCAAATTCTAGCGAATAAATGTCAAATTCTAGGAAATAGAAGTCACACTGTTAGCTATCTAAATATCAAAGTTTTCCGACAATGTTAGAAGACATGAATCAAGAATCAAAACTTTTTTGTAAAAACGACTCTGCAAATTTAGTAATATACCAGAAAGCAAAGTTACAAATCGAATGATTATGATTTCTTAATTCAAAGCATGATTAAACTAAGTAACATCATTAGGAATCAGTGTTATTTTCAATCTATACTCACAACGATTAAATTATGATTTTACCCACTATCTCTTGTTCTTGTTGAGAACGGAAAGTTCCGAGAGGAAAGAAAAGGACTGAGGAGAAGAAATAAGAGACGAAATAGAATACGGAGACCTGAGAACAAGAAGGAATTGAAACGACAAAGAGAAATACGTATTGAAAGCAGTGATAAGCTTAAAAAGGGCAAAACAGAAGTGTCATACAGAAAAGACGCTGCAAGAAAATACAAGGGTAGGAAAAGCAACTTCCCTTCAATGTAAAGGTCAATTCGTTGAATTTACGGAGTCCATGGAAACTAGCTATACGCGTTCTTTTAGCAGGGTGAACCTGACATGATCAAGATTGTGAACAGAAAAGTTAAGAAATTAAATTCTGTTAAGGTGCATTTTAAACCGAAGATTTGTCTCAAGAAAATATACGTTGTCCCCAAGTAGAGAAGAAGAATGAAAACTGTATTACTCGACGACACTTACTGAGATCTTTTGCAGCTTGGGAATTGAAACATATTACATGATCTGTTTCGTAATCCAAACGCCCAGTTTGGTCAAAGGAAAACAGTGAATACTAAGTGGTCGTTTGCCCACTACTTGAACCTTGATGAATGTAAGCTTTTAAAAAGTGTATATATATATATATATATATATATATATATATATATATATATATATATATATGTGTGTGTGTGTGTGTGTGTGTGTGTGTGTGTGTGTGTGTGTGTCTGACTGGGATTTCAATATTAAAAAGAAGATATTGTATTAATGTATAAAACAAAGGTAAATAGTGTTTACTTTATGCCATCGAATCAATTTTGAATACTCCTAGTGGAGATAATACGTACAGTCAGCTCAAGTACAGCGTAGACATGTGTAGTAGCTGGTACAGTAGATGACCAATGAAAACTGAAGACATAAGCAAATTTGAAAATGAATTTGATATATTTATTCACCGTGTATGAAATACTGGTAATGATAACTAGAGAAAGCATTTCAGAGGACAAGCATCAAAGACTGCTGCAATAACGTACGAGAGACAAAAAAAATTACATTAGATTAGCTAGAGTAACAGAAAAGGAAATAAATCAACACATTGACGCTAGTTTGAAAATATTAGGATTAGAGCTACAGTTATTAACTGACTATAACATGTTTTGCGCGACTGGCTGAAGGGTTAGCGTGATACCTCAAAGATATGCAAAAAACTGTTTTATGTTGAAGATGGTTAAGATGTCAGAGACTGCTAAAGCAATTAAAGATAACGGTCACTATGATCATACAAACTGAAATCATTCATCATGTACCCAACACCAATAACTTGCATGGCTATGTCTCAACATTTAAAACAAAATGTATGTGATACATTACAGATCGTAAAATTATACTTGAAGCTGGGAGCGAAATTTATAAAAGGGAAGAGTCGTTCTTTTAAATCAACAACCGTGGCTGGGATGATATATTATAATTCTCCTGTTTGCCACCGGTTTGGGTCACCCCTGTATGATTCTGAATGCACTTATATGAAATAATAAGTCAGCGAATTTTACCCGGGGGCAGCTAACGCAATTTTCTGATATTTTTTGAAGACTTTAATTTACAGTTTCCTGACTAAATTATTCGTCATTTCATTCCCATATGCAACCTAATTTATCGATTTATCCAGCTCGTCCTTTTCAAACTGGCCCTCTCCTGATCACCAAACGATCACTGTTCCACTCTACGATCTCTCCAGAACGATTTACTATCTCCATCTCAGTCTTCTTCATCTCACCCTATTTCCGGCTCATCCATTTTGACCTATTTTGCGTGCCATAACCTCGCGTGCCTTTAGGACATTTCCAGGTGATTGACTCGCCAAGAAATCTACTATAGTATTTTCTAACCGTATGTAATCTGGCCCTGCATGTGTCGGGTGCGTGTTTTACTTAACGCATAGCCACAGGTCACTTGTGAACGTAAATTTAAACGTTTTATTGTATTTAGGAGATAGCTCATTACATTTTAAAGACCGAAGTGAGTTTCGGTTTTATAGGAATATTATTAGTTTAAAATTGAAATTTGGGACCGAAAATTTGTTTCGGTTTTCAGAGTTGAAAGAAGAAAAAATTCGGGACCAAATAAAAAATGTCGATCTTGAGGGGACTTCGGTATATCGAGGGGTGTTGCTGTATGTATGTATGTATGTATATGTATGTATAAATATATATATAATATATATATATATAGTATATAATTCTATATAATATACTATATCTTATATATATTAAGTAGCAGTATTAGCAGTATTTCTTGACCACTCACTTTCCATTTGTTTAGAAAGAAACAAAAGTCATAACTGTATAACTCTTAGATTGTACCTGAATAATGTGAATCAACATTTGTATTTTCTTGTTGCCGAAAGGACGGATCGTGGCTACTTTAATCACCTTCCTTTAGTTTGATTTTATTGAATCAGGCTCATATCGCGTTCTATCCAGCACCATCCTACAAATCGTGGCACGTATTCTGTGAGCATATTTTGATATAAGGAAACCTCTGGACTCTGATGTCACGAAATTGTGTGAACGAAAATACCTTGGTATTATTTATGGACAAAAAATGTAGATGGGTTTCGTTGCCGCGTACAGCGTTTACCCGAGATGTATGGTTTTTAACTTTGACGATTTCAAATCACTGACTTCTGTTCACACGCTCCAGCAAGCACAAAGTTCGGCAGTCAGGAGAGGGTTGATGTGCGTTTATCCCGAGTTCTTTGGCCACTGGATTTGAGGTAGAGGTCAAATAGAGTTTAAAACTCTCAAAATAATCCGTGCCGCCGCAAACACTGACCGATACCCGAGAGTATAATATTAACTCTTCGGCCACAATGTACACATTTGCGGTGGTCTATCCTCAACCGTTCATCAACAGAAATATCACCGAGGAGCTGAATTCATCATATGATCGGGTAATTTGAAGTTTTTCTTATCACACGATTATTTTTTATAATACCTGTGAATTTGATGCTTTTCCTCCTTTCTGAGTCTTCTATTTCACGCTTTATGATTTGTTTTACACGATCGAAACTAATATTATCCATTACAAATAAGTATTTATTTTACTGTGTTGTTGCGTTCCGTTGATCTGATGACTATCGTGTTAATTCAACAGCAACATGAACGATTTTTGTCTTCAAAGTAAACGTTTATTCTACAGTCTCGCGTTCTGACTCTGAAGGTCATTTTCGGCCATCAAATGTTGAAAATACCCGTATTTTCGTCAGTTTATCTGAGTCCGGTATCATCTCCAAGTCATCTATCAGGATTTAATATTCTCACCTCAAATGTCAGGTGTTAGCAAAGGCGCGTGACGATGGTCAGCGTTTCGGTTCAGTTAACCTTCTTTTATAATAATTGATCATTCAAGAGTGTAGCTATATTGAATTCTGTACTATGTCGACTATACAAGCTAATATATTAAAAACAGGATGGAGGTAAGAGGGTTTTTCATTTTCAAACGGCTTTGTAAACGTTTGTACCACAAACAGCGGCTGATAATTAATCAATCTACGACTCGCATATAAGACAAATTAAGGGTCATTTGTTTTAATCGCTTACAAAAATAGGTACTGCCAAAGCAATTGTCAGGTAAGCAATCAAAGACTCTCAACAACGGAGGTTGACACATAGGCTACACGAACTTAATATAAAATAGACTTTACGGTAAGATTTTAATGCTATTGAACCATTTAATATATATATATATATATATATATATATATATATATATATATATATATATATATATATATATATAATTATCAGCTTACTTTCAGCGGAGAAAGAATAATATTGATTTTTATACAGTTTCTTTGAATCGGCAAAGTTTTTATATTATATCAAGAAAGGAGCTTTATTAGAAAATGGCTGTAAGCGTCTGAAGACACTTTCTCAACGGCATTTCAGTCAAATCAACAATCAGACTATTTGAAAGCGTGAATGAAAAAAAAATATTGGAATATTATTTACTTTTGACGTTCTAGTGTGCCTAGTATTTATTTAATTTTATTTTTTGAATATTAAAAAATATGTACTTTGACAGTCTGTTTCAAATATTGAATTATAGACATCGCCTTAAATTTGTGGTCAAATAGGTTTTAAAACCCTCCAGCATCTTCCTAATGTCGCTAATAGGAGATGCTTGGATTCAAATGAAATGTAGGAATTCATCGATCGGTTTGGATGACACACAAGTCTGACAAACGTTGGACATAAGTTGGACAAAAGTTGGACATAAGTTGGACTTAAGTTGGACTTAAGTTGGAGATAAGTCGGACCATTATGTCTTAAGTCATGACATAAACTTTATGACGCTTTGGTAAAATGGGGGTCTGGCGCTAACAGTGGGTCATTTTGATCTTGTAAACATTTGGACCTGACAGCTTAGAATGCTGCTGGTATAATTCCCGATGCTTGCGAGAACGTGCTTCTTGATTTATAGCACATGCCGATACAAGAGAATGGACGGTATTTACACGCCTCATTTTTCCATCCTCTTTTAAAAATTGTTGTAATATTTGTGATCGTTCTGTCCTTTGATATTAAATTCATTTCAACATTTCTCTGGCACACGCAGAGATGTTCAATAAGAGGTAACATTTAACACGAGATCTTCAAGTATCCCTGAAGAAAGTATAACAGGACCAAGACCTGCTAGGGAATTGCGGTGGGCGAGTGGTTAGCCTGTTGAGAGCGCGACTAGAAGCATGCGAATTCAAATTCTGACCAGACAAAACAAGGTCGGCCGCTGCAGTGGGTATCTTTGGGAGATGATGCGCATGCGTGTATTCTGTCAAGTTGGCTTTTTCTGAGCTCCGAAATTATGTTACTTTCTGCGTAAAGATTTATTATAATTTGGATCAAACTCTGACTTCTGACTTCTGTGTGTGTTCGGTGTAAACACTTTTTACATATGGTGGGCATTAGAGAGAAATATCAAGAAGAAAAAAGAAATAAGGACGAAACTTCACCGCCAGATTCAAATTTGTTCCCTGAAGGAAAGAAAATACAAATGGAAGGCAATGTTCCCGCCCAAACATCTGGACTGACAGGTACGTCTCCATTACCAAATTCAAGCGCAAACACATACTATTGTCTGCCTCCACACCATTACTTACATAACATGACTAGTATGATCCAATATGGCCCCCAAAAGCCAAATCCAATTTCGCAATGTTATCTACCAAATCAACATCCTTTGCAACCTTCGCATATGTTTCAAGGTCTCACTACAGATCCCGTTACTCCGCCCTACATTGCAGAGATCAATAATTTAAAAAAACTGGACACACTACTCATCAAGTTGGCCAAAATTGATATCCTAGAGGCAAGTTTGGTTGATGTTAAGAAAGAAGTACAAATTCTCTCCAGAAATTACTGTGAAGTGAAAAATACATTGAAAATTATAAGCGACAAACAGTACGAAGAGTCAAGTACTAACATTCAAGTTAGTAAACATATACAACAGTTGAAAAAAATGTGTCTAAAATCAAGAAAATGCGAGTCTGAGAGAAGCAATGTTTGATTTGCAAAGCATAAGTATGCGCTACAAACCTAATAGTCACTGTATTGGCTGAAACAGAAACTGAGAACCAGGGACAAAACACTGAAACAATCTTACGAGACTTTATTGAAAAAGAATTAGAAATCCGTGCTGATCAAATTCATCTTGAAATAGTTCATAGAATGAAGCAACCGCAAACTCATGGCTCACGACATGAACAATTGATAAAAGAGGTATTGGAACGAAGAAAACTGCTTCTGCCAGCGTATAGGAAAGCTAGAAAGGGAAACCTTCATGCACGCTTAGTGGTAGATAAATTGTACATCAACCATAAACTTGTTACGATGCATGAGGCCAAATTTTTTGCTGGACCCCCACTACGTTGGACCTCAAATGGGCTGCAACTACCACGCCGTGTACCCCCAGTCAGATCGATGGCCCCAGAACCGACCACGAGCAATAATGGATTTTTTACCCAGAACAGATTCGCACCGTTAGCTGACTTGAACAAGCGTTATACCGAAGTGCAACACAGGGATTGTGATATCATCGATTCATGTGGCATGCATAATTCAGGCACTGAACATTAAATACAAAACCACATACAACAACACAACGCTGAAACCGATGAAACAAACCTGAGTTCGTCTCACGAGGAAACTGTGCTAAAATCCGCGCATGTGAATGACAATGACAAATCGAGCATGACCACAATGGGTGAAATAGGAGGCGGCATTGAATGAAGCAATATCGATATGTATATATTGGTTCAAAGTTTCAAAAGAATTGCTCCAAATGAAAGATGACTTCATATTTGAAACTGTTTATATGCCTATCGAGAGTTCAGAATACGCTTCAATAAATGCTTTTGATGAAATTGAGGATGAACTACTGATCAGACTGCATGAAACTCAGCATGTATTCTTGTTAATCGATTGGAACAGCTGGACTTCAGGTATTGATGATTTTATTACATTATCAACCAATATTGACAACACTGAAAATCTTGATCAAATCGCTTCTGATTACTTTAACGACGTACAGCGTCTAAGTAATAATAATATCCCAATGAAATGGCATGCCTGTGATAAAAAGAGGCGAAAAAACTATAGTAATCGCATGATTTCGCATGAAAAGATTTCTTGATAAGTTTATACAGACATGGGAATCATCCATTACTAACTCGACAAAAGCTGATACATATAGAATTTTTAAAACAGAATTAAAATTAGAACATTATTTATTAAAAGACTTATCACAATAAATAAGGCAAATATAATACAATTTCGAACATGTAATCATTGTTTACCTACAGATAAGGAAAGACGATAAAATTTGCCAAGACATGCAAGATTGTGAGAACTTTGCCTGCAAAATTGTGTGGGTGATGAATTGCATTATCTCCTTGAATGTAGCTATTTCAGATAACAAAGAAAGCAATTACTACCCAAAACACTTCTATATTAGACCAAATGTACTAAAGTTTAAAGAATTATTGAGTTCTGAGAAAGTTGGCGTTCATTTCTAATCATCTTTACTCGATGTGTTTGTTGTTCTTTCCATTTTTTTCCGGAAGAGAAAAGTACCATAGGTTCATCATTGTAAAATAATGAGTTTACTACAGATTAATTTGTGTTTTATTTATTGTAATTTATATCCTGTCTTTCGAATTATGTCAACATCCATGTATTTAAGTTTGAACTTGTTCGTATTCCATTGGAGTATTGATTGTGATATTGCTGTCAATCTGAGTTAAATTGCAATTATTGTGAAAAACATTATATCATCCATGGCGAATGTAAACGCATGCAAAGTGAGATACTAATATTTTACTTTATACGTTGCGTATTGCAACCTGAATGTAATAAAGAATCTGTCATATGTCATTTAGCAAGGAACTTCAACTGATTGCTCGCCAATTCCGCCCACCTGTCAGTCAAAACGTTAACACATTGCAAGTAACAATGACTAGCTGACCACCGATATGTCTGACTATTTGTGAGAGTACTCACTTTCTAGCCAGGGAGCTTAAATCCTGACTTATCTCAGCTGTTCCCGACTCCTTCAGGATTGTCTCTATTAGATATATAGAAATTAACTTCAGAATTTCCCATCCAATATTCCTGAAATTTGCATTACTTACAAAAAAAATCGTTTGGATATTGGTGAAAACAGAGTTTGATTTATAATTAAATTGTCCCGCTAATGTTAAGGCGGAGCTCTCTCTCTCTCTCTCTCTCTCTCTCTCTCTCTCTCTCTCTCTCTCTCTCTCTCTCTCTCTCTCTCTCTCTCTCCATCAATTGCCGTAGCACGATATAACGTTTCATGTATTGATATCCCGTTAAACATCAATCAATCAATCGATAAGCAAAAACCTTACCAAGATTGAGCTTCTGTTTAAAATGTATTAGCATGTCATCAGTCGTTTAAACATAAAACATTGATTGATAAAGTATTTTTTTTGTCTTGCTGGAATTTTCTTTAATCTCACCAGCTGAATACCGATTGATGCTAGCTATGTAAGATGTTTGCCTTCTCTTTGAATTGCCTAAATGCTTTTCTATTTTATCTGTTAACCTATTTTTCCAGGTAAATAGTGTCGGATTGGAAGCTATCTGTTTATTTATTCTTTCTTGTTGGTCTGAAATAGCTACTCCTTTTATGATCGCGGCGAACTTGTGAACTTCTGCGTGTATTCATTTTGTGTTTTTTTTTAATCAATGTGACCCGCCAGTGTGTTAGTTAAATCAATTATGTCTTACTTGTACCTCTTGACCAATGTCGACGAAATTTTAAAATACAAATTTGTAATAATCAGACTTTTACTGTCTCGTAATAAAACTCTAAATTAAAAGTATCGAATTTACTTCTGTCACAGGCCATGACGTTATACATGATGTCGATGACGATGACAGTAACTGTTGTTATTGTAGTGACGTCCTTTGTCTCTTCTCTACCGCTCAAGGAGACTGACTTCGATTCAACGACCGCTGGTGAGTTATTACTCAGATATTTTAAACTTTATTTTTTTCGAGTTATGTATGTATGTATGTATGTATGTATGTATGTATGTATGTATGTATGTATGTATGTATGCACATATGTATGTATACCACGAGATTTGTTACATAAGTCTTGGATTAATATATATACACGCTTGAATATAAAAATATGTGACTTTCTTACTTCTCAATCAAGAAGTCAAGGATATCCTATCAATCTAAATATAATTGAAATATATGACACAGTGTATGTGATTCTTATTTCCTCGTTTAAGTGTTGTCTGTCTTTATTTGTGCACATAGAACGTATGCCAGAATGTTCAGTTGCAAAACTACATAGAGTTAGCCTACATAAGAATACGGAGTACAATTTACAATCTCTGTGCACAGAGTTAACCTACATAAGCCTACGGAGTACAATTTACAATCTCTGTACATAGAGTTAGCCTACATAAGAATACGGAGTACAATTTACAATCTCTGTACATAGAGTTAGCCTGCATAAGAATACAGAGTACAATTTACAATCTTTGTACATAGAGTTACCCTGCATAAGAATACGGAGTACAATTTATAATCTCTGTACACAGAGTTAGCCTGCATAAGAATACAGAGTACAATTTACAATCTCTGTACATAGAGTTAGCCTGCATAAGAATACGGAGTACAGTTTACAATCTTTGTACATAGAGTTAACCTACATAAGAATACGGAGTACAATTTACAATCTCTGTACATTGAGTTAGCCTACATAAGAATACGGAGTACAATTTACAATCTCTGTACATAGAGTTAGCCTGCATAAGAATACGGAGTACAATTTACAATCTCTGTATACAGAGTTAGCCTGCATAAGAATACGGAGTACAATTTATAATCTTTGTACATAGAGTTAACCTACATAAGAATACGGAGTACAATTTATAATCTCTGTATACAGAGTTAACCTACATAAGAATACGGAGTACAATTTATAATCTTTGTACATAGAGTTAACCTACATAAGAATACGGAGTACAATTTATAATCTTTGTACATAGAGTTAACCTACATACAAATACGGAGTACAATTTATAATCTCTGTATACAGAGTTAACCCACATAAGAATACGGAGTACAATTTATAATCTCTGTATACAGAGTTAGCCTGCATAAGAATGCGGAGTACAATTTACAAAATCTGTATACAGAGTTAGCCTACATAAGAATACGGAATACAATTTACAATCTCTGTAAATAAGAATCCTAAAAGAAAAACATGTTTGGACAGTCCGTCAGAGTATTAGGTTTTCAAGACGCTCTTAGGAGTTTGATTGAGGCTAGCTGTGAAGATCTAAATAAATAGCTAATTAAAAATAAGTACATAAATACAATTAATTACACTAGATTAAAAACAACTACGTCGGCGAAGTAAATAAAACAACAACATATTTTATGTTGACCCACTCCAACCAAGTTCAAGTAGAGCCAGGTTAATTTTGACTTTGTTTTGATATAAATAAATTGCTGGGAAACTTCTGTGTCCTGCTATCGGAATAGCATTGTCTTTTATACTTTTTTTCAATGTCATTGTGCTAGCTCTGTCTCTACTTCATCTAACCTTTTCATTACTTAATACTTGCTTTACTGACCATTTTACTATTAGAACGTTATCCAGGGAGGGTATATGCCCTAAATATAGCACTATATCGATATGTAGTAGCCAGTTCATGGACAATTTTAACCATTTAATGTACACAGTATGTCAAAAAGTTACTGGTACCCAATAAGATAAAAAGATGTCTTTAATTTTTTTCAAAGGAAAAATATATAAATATATAGTATTGTGTGCGTACAAAATGATCACTTTACATCTAAAGAAGAAAAATATATTGAGACAGGGATATATATGTATTTTTAACTCACATGATCCAAGTTCAAGAGGAGTAAGTATAATGTACAATAACAACTTTAAATTTAAATTACACAGAGAAAGAAAAGATGGGCAGGGGGGGGGGGTGGAGTAATTTACTGGGAATAGACTAAAATATAGAAAACAACAGATTAACGGAATAGACTTGAATATAGTAAGCAACAGATTAACACTTATTAAAGGTATGGCTCTAATTCAGATGATCGTCATTTTTCTTCTTCTTCTTTTTTTTTTTTTTGACAGAGT
Source organism: Margaritifera margaritifera (assembly GCA_029931535.1). Classification (NCBI taxonomy): domain Eukaryota; kingdom Metazoa; phylum Mollusca; class Bivalvia; order Unionida; family Margaritiferidae; genus Margaritifera; species Margaritifera margaritifera. The sequence goes on along the minus strand of JAQPZY010000152.1, from coordinate 30,671 downwards.
GGAAAAATAATCAAAGAGTTTAATAATCTAGTCAATATAGTAGGTGATGACTTCAAGTTAGTACTGAATTCGACTTTGGATTTGGAGCGGTATGTGAAGGTTAATAACTCAAAAGCTGGAAAAAGATTAAATAAGCCCATGGAGGATCATAACATGGTTGACTATTACAGGGTAATTAATCCACGTCGATGATTATGCACTTGGCGCAGGAAAAATCCAATAAAACAAGCTAAATTAAATTGCTTTTCTTATTTCTGAATGTCTAACAAATGTAGTAAATGACATTAAAAAATTACATCAGGATACAGGTCGGATCACTCGATTACTACATTTGAAGTACAAATTAATAACTTTACACACGAAAAGGATTTTGGAAATGTAATAACAGTCTTTTAAAGGATTTGGAGTATGATACAAACGTGAAAGGTACAATTAACAGAGTAAAAATAAATATGCACTACGTGTTTATAATCTTGATGAATTAATTGATATAAATGTGGCAGATATTCAGTATACAATTGATAATCGTCTATTTTTAGAAGTTTTATTATTGGCAATAAGGGGCATAACTCTCTCATTTGCCACATGTAAGAAAAAAGAAATGAAGAAATGAAACAAAAGTCTAGTTAATGAAATTGCTAAATTAGAAAAAAAATTTCATACATATAGTAGAGAAAGTGAAGAAAAAGAAATCAGCTCCAAAATTTAAGAAAGGATAAACTATACGGAAATGCGATTATGGGTAGAGCCCAGTGGATGGAAGAGGGCGAAAAATATTTCCAAATATTTGTCTGCCTAAGAGAATTTAAATTTATAAACAAAATGATTAGTAGAATAAAATTCTGAGGATAATATTTTATGAGATCAATAGCAAATTCTTAACGAAATTAGAAATGTTTACAATAACCATTACTCAGAATCAAAAGATAGTTTTGATGTTGATTTTGACCAGTTACTATCAGAGTTTAATATCCCAAAATTAACAGGGCAAGAATCAGATTTTTTTGAAAAATAAATGCAATTAGATGACCTACTTAGTGTATTTAAATGCAATTAGATGACTTACTTAGTGTATTTAAATGCAATTAGATGACCTACTTAGTGTATTTAAATGCAATTAGATGACCTACTTAGTGTATTTAAATGCAATTAGATGTGACCTACTTAGTGTATTTAAATGCAATTAGATGACCTACTTAGTGTATTTAAAAGGATTACAATGACAAATCTCCAGGATCTTGTCGATTTATGATGCAGTGTTTAGAATTTTGTTGGAATGGTTTACAATATTTCCTCTTGAGATTAACTAACAAAACGTATGATAAACAACAACCTTGAATCAGTCTGAGAAAATGTACTTTTCTTTCTTTACTACAAGGAGATAAACCAGGACAGTTTTTTTAAAATAAAAAAATGAAAAAACTGGCGTCCTATTACCCTTTGAAATGTATTCTATAAATTAGCATTAGGATGTATAACTCAAGGGTACAAATGGTGTTGAACACAATAATATCAGAATCACATACAGGATTCATTAAAGGCATATACATAGGTGATAACATTAGATTAATATATGATTTAATACAATGTTTAGAAAAATATTATATTCCTGATCAATTAATTTGTATTGGTTTTGAAAACGCGTTTGAGTATTATGGACTTTTCTAGAAAAAATTATAACGTATTTTCATTTGGGGAATTCCAGACACAGTTCGTACAACAGCGCCCACAACAACTACTACAGAAACCACAACAGCTACTATTACAACTAATCTTGATCGTACAACAAACGCAGTACCTCAAAAATCAACTACATCAGCGTTCACAGCAACCACACCGGATGATACAGTAAATACAGCAGACCGCATAACTACCATATCCTCCATGATAGGAGATATCACAACTATATCAGAATCCACAGCAACCACAGCATCACCTACAACCACATCAACAGCGACCACAGGATCCACTTTGGCTTCTACAACAATTACAGAGGATCCAACAGCAATCAGAAAAGCAAATTCATTGGCTCCTACAACAGAAACAGTGACCCCTCTACAATAACCACAATGGCTGCTACAGCTACTACAGGGTCCACAACAATCACACTAGATCTTACAACAGTCACAACGTCTCCTACAACTACAGCAGCACCCACAACAACCACATTGGTTCCTACCACAACCCCCATATCGGCTGATAGAACAACAACAGGGCCACAGTTCCTATAAAGTCCACAACAACGACCACAACAACCACACTTACTCCTACAACAAAGAGACTGGCCCCTACACCAATTACAGAAGCCACGACAACGACTACACTAGATATTAGAACATCCACAGTTGAATCTAAATCAACAACACTAGCTCCAGCAACAAACACAGATGTTTCTAGCACAATTATAGCAGCACCCACGACAACCATAACGACTTCTTTAAAACCCCAATAGAGTCCAAAACAACCACACTAGCTCCTGCCTTAACCACAACCAAATCCACTGCAATCATATTCGCTCCAACAACAACCGGAGCGACTCCTACAACAGCCACAGCAGCGCCCACAACAAACGCACCATTTTGTCCAACAGTCACAACAACGACCACAACAAGCACAGCCGCTGCTGCAACAACCACAACATCTACTATCACAACCACTTTCGATCCTACAACAAGCATAACGGTTCCAAAAACAACCACATCCGAGTCCATGGCAACCACACCGGATCCTACAGTAAACGCAACAGGACCGACAACAACTACATCGGCTCCTATAGCAACGTCAACAGTGACCACAACAGCCACATTGGGTTCTACGACAACAACAAAGACTCATGGAACAACCATATAGGCTCCGACAACAACTGCAGCGGCACCAACAGCAAGTACATTGGCTCCAGAAACAGCTACAGCAATCACAACAACCATATTGGCTCCTACAAGTACTACACCGGCTTCATCAGCAACCACAACATCTCAAGCGGCTACTACAACAAATACAGCAGCGCCCATAACAACTACAGTGGTTCCTACAACATACACAACATAAACCACGACAACCGCATTGGTTCCAAGAACAACCATATTTACTCTGACAACAGTCAAAGAGATTTATGCAAGAGCCACAGCGGCTCGTACACCAACTAAAGCAGCACCCACAACGAACACACCAGATCCTACAACAACCACAACAGTAACCCACAAAAACCACACCGGCTCCTACAACATCCACAACAACGCATACAACAACTACATCGGCTTCTCTGCTAGCCACGGCAGCAACCACAACAACCATATTGGCTCTTACAACAACCACAGAGGCTCATATAACAACCACAGTGGCTCCTACAACAACTACAGTAACTCCTACAACAACTACAGCCGTGCCCATAAGAAACACAACGGCTCCTACAACAACCATAACAGTGACGAAAAGAACCACATTCGCTCCTACAACAATCACAGCGACTCCTGAAACAATCGCAATGGCTCATGCAACAATTACAGCAGCACCCAGAAAAACCACATTGGTTCCTATAACATCGACAACAATGCCCACAGCAACCACATCAGCTGATATAGCCACCACAGCAGCAACCACAACAAAGACATCGGTTCCGACAACAACCACTGTAACTCTTACAATAACCAAAGAGGCTCCTACAACAAGTAAAGCAGCGCCAACAACAGCCACCCCGGCTGCTATATCAACCACAACAGCACTAACAACAACCACTTTGGCTCCTCTAACATCTACTGTGTCTCCAGCAGCAACCAAAAGCGGCTCCTACAACAACAACAAGATCAGCACCCACAACAATCACACCGATTTATAAAACAACAACAGCGCCCACATTGCTGCATTTATTTATTATGTATTTTTATTATTTTAATTACTTAGTTAGTTAGTTTATGTTTTATTTATTTACATGCTGGTTTGATTGCTAATTTATTTCAATCGAGTTAATTCGTGTTCTTGTATATCTTGCATAAGGAAATTTTGTGTATGAAGTGTTGATTGCAAACCGAAATTAGTGACTATCGCAATTTGGGTGCAACTTCTATTAGATTGCAAGCTTGCCAAGGTCACACAATTTACGCTCGAAAACAAAAATAAACAAAATAAATTTAAAAAATCCTAGTAGTTAACTTCATAATCATTAAAACCTTTACCTTAAAACTGTTACTCACTGATGTCTGTTCGAACCGACCGCTCTGTGATGATTCTACTACCACCCCAACAATGTCCACTGTTTCAATCCGCGCAAGAAATGTGTTTAAGACAATTTTAAAAATCCTTCATTATTGTATGAAAACAGTCATGATTTTTTGGCAAAATACACAGTTCTAAGCGTTATATGCAAAAGATAAATTTATAAAAAGTTAGTGTCCTTAATTATTGAAAACAGTTTGGAACTTATTTTTATCGCTGTAGTAATACAGCCGTTAACAGCATTGGCACAGAATGGAAAAAAGTCCATGCAAGTCGACGATTTTGACCTTCAAAAATATATAATGAAAAGAAACTGTACCGCTTTTTTTGTGAAGTGGAAACATGTTGCATGTTATTCATGACTCTGCCACTCGTCTCAATATATATGTTTACACTTCACTCCTGAAATATTTCCTTGCAGTTCCAAATAACCTAGATTCCTTCTATATATTCCGTCTGATGCACGTTACGTGATGTCAGAAGAAGGTAATTCATATTCCCGTCTGCAAATCATTCTTTTCTAATATATCGAGCATAATCTAAAACTGTTTGCGATCGTGATTGCCGTGGTTAATTCTTTTTAGGTCATATTTTTCATTGTATGAACTTTGTTTAAGTTGGATATATTCCATAATTACAATTCACTTCTAAAAGACGTTGATAAAACATTAAATAAGCGGGAATAATTGTTTTCGTTTTCTCTCACAGGGCATGATTCTGTGTACTACACACGTTACACTTGGATATAAAATTAAAATAATTCTGCAGCATGGCAAATTCATCCAATAGGTTGATTGGCTGGTGATGCTTGTGATGCATGTATGGATAACCTGAACATGTTATACATACCCTTCGGTTACGGCTTGTGGTATATAAACTCCCTTGCATTTACGTCATACAGTGATATTTCCCCAGTCACCTGCTTACAATATTAAACAAGCTGTATACACCATAGTGCAGTGGTTTCCAACCTTTTTTAGTATGAGGACCCCTTTTAAACCTCAAAAACTTGCACGCCCCCCCCCCCCCCCATGCTAATAGTTGTACTTTTAGGCTGTAGCGGGGATAAACATTTAGCAGCTTGGCGCGATAACTTTGAACATGCCTTGCTCGCAGCGGCGGGGATAACAGAGGGAAGCAAGAGCTGGCTGGAGGAGCAATACTTGCTGCGAAGCTATGTGAATTCGCGGACCCTTCGGAATAACCCCGCTGACCCCCAGGGGTCCGCGGGCCACAGGTTAGGAACCACTGCCGTAGTGGCTAAAATGTCGATTTTCAAGAAGGGAGGCAACTGTGTCGCAGGCAGAAAAGTTATATGACACAACTATTTGACAAACAAGGTCTAAAATCTAAACATTTCGTGTTTCACCGTCATCAATATTGGGCATTACATTCCATGGGAGGGTTCGGAAATACTCTGCACTTACATAAACATATGCATAGACACGAGATTTTGGTACAAGCGTTAAGGGTATATAGTCTTGTTGCTGAAAAATGAAGCTTTAATTATAGTATAACTGTATCATATCCTAATGCTTGTTTTCCATACTATGTGTCTAATTGAGTCTGCTCGATCAATGTTCAAGATGGAGGCCAAACGCAATGGGCTTATTAAACTTGTACAATGCCTACTTTAGCACTTGTACTGTATTTACATGAAGGTGTAACTCATCATTCTTCTGGCAAGCAAGATTTGTTGGCTGGGAACACATAGATTGATATAGTCATTAAAAATTTTCAGAATCTTCATGTTCCTAAATAAAGTTGTTCATTTACCATACAAGTTGCCTGCGCTATCTATCTATCTATCATTGCACGTGGGAAATTGTATCAGCCTGGTTATCAGTTCTATCCATGTCACAAGGATAGTGGGCTTTAGATTAGTGAAGACACGAAGACCAGTTATGAAAATGACATTTATTTACACTGTATATAAATGAAATCGGATCTACTGTAACCTATGTAATTTTGACACCACCTAGCAACACAATCAAATTTTGATCTTGCACACAATTTCAGTTAAACAAAAAATTTTAACAAATAGTTTGTTCATGCACTGAATGCTGTCATTTCAATGGCATGCTGAATTCCAATAGAGCATTGAGAAATTTTCCACACGTTGCCTAGGTGACAATACATTTTAGCTTTTGCATCTATCAAACATAGGTTATGTTATTCTGTCAACACAACAGATATGAAAATGTTCTTTTCACTTTGACTGCTATGAAACTATTGTTTATTTGGACATTTATTAAACTGTATCTGCCCTGTAATAAAATTGTGTCTTTGTTATTCACACAAATGACATGAATTTAAGGGATTGTACTGTTTACAACAACAACAACAAAAAGTATAAATACATGACAATGTATTGTGCAATACCCGAAATGAGGTTATGATACCACGTAGTTTTATATAACGAACATGAAATTATGATACCACGTCGCTCGTCTAACATACATGGAAATTTATGACATTACGTCAGTAGTTATGGGGGGGGGGTATCGAGCCTCAAGGGGGCCTATCCAGCCTCAAGGAAAATTTAACATGGAGGGAGGGGGACACTTGAGCCTCAAGGAGAAATGAACATGCGGGGGACACTCTAGCCTCAAGTGGAAATTAACATTGGGGCCTATCCAGCCTCAAACGGGAAATTAACATGTTGGGGGCACTATAGACCCGTACGGAAATTGAACATTGAGGGGACTTGGGGGCAGTTGGAACATTAGAAAGATTATAATGGCCTAGACTAAAAGTAACACTAAAATTCCGAAATTGTACCGGCCGTTAGCGGAGACTGAAATTGTACCGGTCGTTAGCGGAGACTGAAATTGTACCGGCCGTTAGCGGAGACTGAAAATAATCCAGATTTTAAAAAAAAAACAATTGGCCTAGACTAAAAGTAACACTAAACTTCCGAAATTGTACCGGACGTTAGCGGAGACTGAAAAAAATCCGGAATTTTTTTTAAAAAATTGGCTGAGACTAAAAGTAGCACTAAAATTCCAATACCCCATACACACTATCCCAAACCCCTTGTGTGCTGTCTAAAAACCTCAAACCTACAATCAGACGAAAAGGGTATGACGAAGGGAAGAAATCATAAAAAACATACTATCCAACACCCACCTTTTTGAATACTATCCAACACCCACTTTTTGAATACTATCCAATACCCCATACACACTATCCCAAACACCTTGTGTGCTGTCTAAAAACCTCAAACCTACAATCAGACGAAAAGGGTATGACGAAGGGAAGAAATATATTCTGTGTTTGATAAATCGAATAGTTTGTTACGTTAAATGTTTGGGAATTTATCCTTAACAGCCATTAGGTCATGCAGGTTGATATAATGCAATGCTATTACATTTAATATTATCTGATTCAGGTCACATTAATATTTTATCTGAATTGATAAGTTGGGTTAAATTATGCACGATGAGAAGCATTCTAGCTATTTATATCCCATGTTATCATTCTTTTTTAAAATATATCCATGTTAGAGGTATGACGTGGTATCATAAATTTCCATGTATGTTAGACGAACGACGTAATATAATCAATTCCATGTATGTTAGACGAACGACGTAATATCATAAATTTCCATGTATGTTAGACGAACAACGTAATATCATAAATTTCCATGTATGTTAGACGAACTACGTAATATCATAAATTTCATGTATGTTAGACGAACCACGTAAGTAGTTATGGGGGGTATCGAGCCTCAAGGGGGCCTATCCAGCCTCAGGGGAAATTTAACAGGGAGGGAGGGAGACACTTGAGCCTCAAGGAGAAATGAACATGCGGGGGCCACTCTAGCCTCAAGGGGGAATTAACATTGGGGCCTATCCAGCCTCAAATGGGAAATTAACATGGTGGGGGCACTATAGACTCGTACGGGAATTGAACATTGGGGGCACTTATGGGCAGTTGGGGCACTTGGGGGTACTTGGAGAGGGATAGAATATACACATACACCAAACACACAGACAAACAAACACTATACCATCCAACACGCCGTGTGTAGTGACCATTACTCCGTCATCTACTATCCAACACCCGACACTATACCATCAACACGCCGTGTGTAGCGACCAATACCCCGTAATCTATGCTATCCAAAACCCCACATATACTATCCAACACGCCATGTGGAGTGACCTTCTGCCTAGTGGCTATATCTATATAGCCTAGAGTTAAATATAAAGCATTAATTATACCTCAGATGAGGTTGGTGTCAGTAAATTTGCATATATTGTACCTATGTTATAAATAGATTTAATCAAGGGAACCAACTCATAATAACACTAAAATGGACGTGACTAAAAGTTGTACTAAACTTCGGGAACCGTCACGGACTTTAGCGTTGACAAGAAAAAAAACGGAACATTAGATGGATTATAATGGCCTAGACTAAAAGTAACCCAAAAATTCCGAAATTGAACCGGACATTAGCGAAGACTGAAAATAATCCGGATTTTTTTTAAACAAAATTGGCCTAGACTAAAAGTAACACTAAACTTCCGAAATTGTACCTGACGTTAGCGGAGACTGAAAATAATCCGGAATTTTTTTCTCAGCCAATTGTTAAAAAAAATTTCCGGATTATTTTCAGTCTCCGCTAACGTCCGGTACAATTTCGGAAGTTTAGTGTTACTTTTAGTCTAGGCCAATTTTTTTTTTAAAATCTGGATTATTTTCAGTCTCCGCTAACGGCCGGTACAATTTCGGAAGTTTAGTGTTACTTTTAGTCTAGGCCATTATAATCTTTCTAATGTTCCAACTGCCCCCAAGTCCCCTCAATGTTCAATTTCTGTACGGGTCTATAGTGCCCCCACCATGTTAATTTCCCGTTTGAGGCTGGATAGGCCCCAATGTTAATTTCCCCTTGAGGCTAGAGTGCCCCCCGCATGTTCATTTCTCCTTGAGGCTCAAGTGTCCCCCTCCCTCCCTCCCTGTTAAATTTTCCTTGAGGCTGGATAGGCCTCCTCGAGGCTCGATACCCCCCCCCATAACTACTGACGTAATGTCATAAATTTCCATGTATGTTTCTTAAATTCCAATACCCCATACACACTATCCCAAACGCCTTGTGCGCTGTCTAAAAATCTCAAACCTACAATCAGACGAAAAGGGTATGACTAAGGGAAGAAATCACAAAAAAACATACTATCCAACACCCACCTTTTTGAATACTATCCAACACCCACTTTTTGAATACTATCCAATACCGTATACACACTATCCCAAACACAACCATTTTTTGAGAAAAGTTATTTTTTTTTAATTTTTTTATAAAACACAAACACACACACACACAATCCTTTAATTTAAAAAAAAAATTTAATTTTTTTTATCAAACACACACCACGCAACACTTTTTTTTAATAAAACACAAACATAAACCACACATCCCTTTTTTGAGAAAGTTTTTTATTTTTATTTTTTTTTATCAAACACCAACACACACCACACAACCATTTAAAAAAAAAAAGTTATTTTAATTTTTTTATGAAACACAAACACACATCGCACAACCATTTTTTGAGAAAAGATTTTTTTATTTTTATTTTTGTATCAAACACAAACACTCTATACAAACACACACCACACAACCATTTTACATTTTTTTTAATTTTTATTTTTTATAAAACACAAACACCACAATCCTTTTATTAAAATTTTTTAAAATATTTTTTTATCAAACACAAACACACACCACACAAGACCTTTTTTATAAAACACAAACACACATCACACAACTTCTTTTTGAGAAAGTTTTTTTTATTTTTATTTTTTTATCAAACACAAACACACACCACACAACCATTTAAAAAAAAATAAATAATATTTTTATTTTTATAAAACACAAACACACCACACCATTTTTTGAGAATTTTTTTTTTATCAAACACAAACACACTCTATACAAACACACACCACACAACCATTTTTGAATTTTTTTTATTTTTATTTTTTATAAAACACAAACTCATACCACACAACCATTTTAAACATTTTTTAAATCTAAAAACAAAACAAAACACAAACACACTCTATACAAACACACACCACACTTACATTTTTTAGAAGGGAAAGTTATTTTTTGTTGGAGTGGGGAAGAAAAAGACAAACACACAAACACTAAACAGACACAAAAAATATTTTCTTTAGGCAATTCTAGAGTAATCTTTTCTAGAGATCTGGCTGGCCCTCAAAAAAGGCGTTCGGGTAAGAAGTTTTTTTTTAACTTCAAGTAGCAGCAGCAGCAGGGCGGCCATGTTTCGCCACTGGTCTCATTACTGCAGGACAAGGTCGCTTTCTGTAAGAGTTGTTGTTGTTGTAGCTGCTGTTGTTGTTGTTGTTGTCTTTGTTGTTGCTGCTGCACTCTTTGTTTCTCCTCCCATTCAGTTCTGTTCCTGATGATTTCTTCTGTTAGGACATCTTCCACCAGATCTTGAACCATTTGCAAAAAGATCATCGTCTTCTTCTCTGGGTTCTTCTCCAGCAAATGATGCCTCACCCGCTGCATGTTCACCATCGCTTCGTTCAACTTGCTAATTTTAGCTGCCATGTTTTTGAGATCTTGACGAGTCAACGAAAGTGACTGAACAGGCCAACGCACCGCTTTATATGCTGGAAGCGCGGACGCGATGAAAAACATGTCTCAGATCGATAGTGGAGAAAATGGGAAAGAGTAGGTGACCTCAGATTCAAAAAGTGGGTGTTGGATAGTATTCAAAAACGTGGGTGTTGGATAGTATGTTTTTTGTGATTTCTTTCCTTCGTCATACCCTTTTCGTCTGATTGTAGGTTTGAGGTTTTTAGACAGCACACAAGGCGTTTGGGATAGTGTGTATGGGGTATTGGAATTTTAGTGCTACTTTTAGTCTCAGCCAATTTTTTAAAAAAAATTCCGGATTATTTTCAGTCTCCGCTAACGTCCGGTACAATTTCGGAAGTTTAGTGTTACTTTTAGTCTAGGCCAATTGTTTTGTTTTTTTGTTTTAAATCTGGATTATTTTCAGTCTCCGCTAACGGCCGGTACAATTTCGGAATTTTAGTGTTACTTTTAGTCTAGGCCATTATAATCTTTCTAATGTTCCAACTGCCCCCAAGTCCCCTCAATGTTCAATTTCCGTACGGGTCTATAGTGCCCCCAACATGTTAATTTCCCGTTTGAGGCTGGATAGGCCCCAATGTTAATTTCCACTTGAGGCTAGAGTGTCCCCCGCATGTTCATTTCTCCTTGAGGCTCAAGTGTCCCCCTCCCTCCATGTTAAATTTTCCTTGAGGCTGGATAGGCCCACTTGAGGCTCGATACCCCCCCCCCCCCCCATAACTACTGACGTAATGTCATAAATTTCCATGTATGTTAGACGAGCGACGTGGTATCATAATTTCATGTTCGTTATATAAAACTACGTGGTATCATAACCTCATTTCGGGTATTGCACAATACATTGTCATGTATTTATACTTTTTGTTGTTGTTGTTGTAAACAGTACAATCCCTTAAATTCATGTCATTTGTGTGAATAACAAAGACACAATTTTATTACAGGGCAGATACAGTTTAATAAATGTCCAAATAAACAATAGTTTCATAGCAGTCAAAGTGAAAAGAACATTTTCATATCTGTTGTGTTGACAGAATAACATAACCTATGTTTGATAGATGCAAAAGCTAAAATGTATTGTCACCTAGGCAACGTGTGGAAAATTTCTCAATGCTCTATTGGAATTCAGCATGCCATTGAAATGACAGCATTCAGTGCATGAACAAACTATTTGTTAAAATTTTTTGTTTAACTGAAATTGTGTGCAAGATCAAAATTTGATTGTGTTGCTAGGTGGTGTCAAAATTACATAGGTTACAGTAGATCCGATTTCATTTATATACAGTGTAAATAAATGTCATTTTCATAACTGGTCTTCGTGTCTTCACTAATCTAAAGCCCACTATCCTTGTGACATGGATAGAACTGATAACCAGGCTGATACAATTTCCCACGTGCAATGATAGATAGATAGATAGCGCAGGCAACTTGTATGGTAAATGAACAACTTTATTTAGGAACATGAAGATTCTGAAAATTTTTAATGACTATATCAATCTATGTGTTCCCAGCCAACAAATCTTGCTTGCCAGAAGAATGATGAGTTACACCTTCATGTAAATACAGTACAAGTGCTAAAGTAGGCATTGTACAAGTTTAATAAGCCCATTGCGTTTGGCCTCCATCTTGAACATTGATCGAGCAGACTCAATTAGACACATAGTATGGAAAACAAGCATTAGGATATGATACAGTTATACTATAATTAAAGCTTCATTTTTCAGCAACAAGACTATATACCCTTAACGCTTGTACCAAAATCTCGTGTCTATGCATATGTTTATGTAAGTGCAGAGTATTTCCGAACCCTCCCATGGAATGTAATGCCCAATATTGATGACGGTGAAACACGAAATGTTTAGATTTTAGACCTTGTTTGTCAAATAGTTGTGTCATATAACTTTTCTGCCTGCGACACAGTTGCCTCCCTTCTTGAAAATCGACATTTTAGCCACTACGGCAGTGGTTCCTAACCTGTGGCCCGCGGACCCCTGGGGGTCAGCGGGGTTATTCCGAAGGGTGCGCGAATTCACATAGCTTCGCAGCAAGTATTGCTCCTCCAGCCAGCTCTTGCTTCCCTCTGTTATCCCCGCCGCTGCGAGCAAGGCATGTTCAAAGTTATCGCGCCAAGCTGCTAAATGTTTATCCCCGCTACAGCCTAAAAGTACAACTATTAGCATGTGGGGGGGGGGGGGGCGTGCAAGTTTTTGAGGTTTAAAAGGGGTCCTCATACTAAAAAAGGTTGGAAACCACTGCACTATGGTGTATACAGCTTGTTTAATATTGTAAGCAGGTGACTGGGGAAATATCACTGTATGACGTAAATGCAAGGGAGTTTATATACCACAAGCCGTAACCGAAGGGTATGTATAACATGTTCAGGTTATCCATACATGCATCACAAGCATCACCAGCCAATCAACCTATTGGATGAATTTGCCATGCTGCAGAATTATTTTAATTTTATATCCAAGTGTAACGTGTGTAGTACACAGAATCATGCCCTGTGAGAGAAAACGAAAACAATTATTCCCGCTTATTTAATGTTTTATCAACGTCTTTTAGAAGTGAATTGTAATTATGGAATATATCCAACTTAAACAAAGTTCATACAATGAAAAATATGACCTAAAAAGAATTAACCACGGCAATCACGATCGCAAACAGTTTTAGATTATGCTCGATATATTAGAAAAGAATGATTTGCAGACGGGAATATGAATTACCTTCTTCTGACATCACGTAACGTGCATCAGACGGAATATATAGAAGGAATCTAGGTTATTTGGAACTGCAAGGAAATATTTCAGGAGTGAAGTGTAAACATATATATTGTCACGAGTGGCAGAGTCATGAATAACATGCAACATGTTTCCACTTCACAAAAAAAGCGGTACAGTTTCTTTTCATTATATATTTTTGAAGGTCAAAATCGTCGACTTGCATGGACTTTTTTCCATTCTGTGCCAATGCTGTTAACGGCTGTATTACTACAGCGATAAAAATAAGTTCCAAACTGTTTTCAATAATTAAGGACACTAACTTTTTATAAATTTATCTTTTGCATATAACGCTTAGAACTGTGTATTTTGCCAAAAAATCATGACTGTTTTCATACAATAATGAAGGATTTTTAAAATTGTCTTAAACACATTTCTTGCGCGGATTGAAACAGTGGACATTGTTGGGGTGGTAGTAGAATCATCACAGAGCGGTCGGTTCGAACAGACATCAGTGAGTAACAGTTTTAAGGTAAAGGTTTTAATGATTATGAAGTTAACTACTAGGATTTTTTAAATTTATTTTGTTTATTTTTGTTTTCGAGCGTAAATTGTGTGACCTTGGCAAGCTTGCAATCTAATAGAAGTTGCACCCAAATTGCGATAGTCACTAATTTCGGTTTGCAATCAACACTTCATACACAAAATTTCCTTATGCAAGATATACAAGAACACGAATTAACTCGATTGAAATAAATAGCAATCAAACCAGCATGTAAATAAATAAAACATAAACTAACTAACTAAGTAATTAAAATAATAAAAATACATAATAAATAAATGCAGCAATGTGGGCGCTGTTGTTGTTTTATAAATCGGTGTGATTGTTGTGGGTGCTGATCTTGTTGTTGTTGTAGGAGCCGCTTTTGGTTGCTGCTGGAGACACAGTAGATGTTAGAGGAGCCAAAGTGGTTGTTGTTAGTGCTGTTGTGGTTGATATAGCAGCCGGGGTGGCTGTTGTTGGCGCTGCTTTACTTGTTGTAGGAGCCTCTTTGGTTATTGTAAGAGTTACAGTGGTTGTTGTCGGAACCGATGTCTTTGTTGTGGTTGCTGCTGTGGTGGCTATATCAGCTGATGTGGTTGCTGTGGGCATTGTTGTCGATGTTATAGGAACCAATGTGGTTTTTCTGGGTGCTGCTGTAATTGTTGCATGAGCCATTGCGATTGTTTCAGGAGTCGCTGTGATTGTTGTAGGAGCGAATGTGGTTCTTTTCGTCACTGTTATGGTTGTTGTAGGAGCCGTTGTGTTTCTTATGGGCACGGCTGTAGTTGTTGTAGGAGTTACTGTAGTTGTTGTAGGAGCCACTGTGGTTGTTATATGAGCCTCTGTGGTTGTTGTAAGAGCCAATATGGTTGTTGTGGTTGCTGCCGTGGCTAGCAGAGAAGCCGATGTAGTTGTTGTATGCGTTGTTGTGGATGTTGTAGGAGCCGGTGTGGTTTTTGTGGGTTACTGTTGTGGTTGTTGTAGGATCTGGTGTGTTCGTTGTGGGTGCTGCTTTAGTTGGTGTACGAGCCGCTGTGGCTCTTGCATAAATCTCTTTGACTGTTGTCAGAGTAAATATGGTTGTTCTTGGAACCAATGCGGTTGTCGTGGTTTATGTTGTGTATGTTGTAGGAACCACTGTAGTTGTTATGGGCGCTGCTGTATTTGTTGTAGTAGCCGCTTGAGATGTTGTGGTTGCTGATGAAGCCGGTGTAGTACTTGTAGGAGCCAATATGGTTGTTGTGATTGCTGTAGCTGTTTCTGGAGCCAATGTACTTGCTGTTGGTGCCGCTGCAGTTGTTGTCGGAGCCTATATGGTTGTTCCATGAGTCTTTGTTGTTGTCGTAGAACCCAATGTGGCTGTTGTGGTCACTGTTGACGTTGCTATAGGAGCCGATGTAGTTGTTGTCGGTCCTGTTGCGTTTACTGTAGGATCCGGTGTGGTTGCCATGGACTCGGATGTGGTTGTTTTTGGAACCGTTATGCTTGTTGTAGGATCGAAAGTGGTTGTGATAGTAGATGTTGTGGTTGTTGCAGCAGCGGCTGTGCTTGTTGTGGTCGTTGTTGTGACTGTTGGACAAAATGGTGCGTTTGTTGTGGGCGCTGCTGTGGCTGTTGTAGGAGTCGCTCCGGTTGTTGTTGGAGCGAATATGATTGCAGTGGATTTGGTTGTGGTTAAGGCAGGAGCTAGTGTGGTTGTTTTGGACTCTATTGGGGTTTTAAAGAAGTCGTTATGGTTGTCGTGGGTGCTGCTATAATTGTGCTAGAAACATCTGTGTTTGTTGCTGGAGCTAGTGTTGTTGATTTTGATTCAACTGTGGATGTTCTAATATCTAGTGTAGTCGTTGTCGTGGCTTCTGTAATTGGTGTAGGGGCTAGTCTCTTTGTTGTAGGAGTAAGTGTGGTTGTTGTGGTCGTTGTTGTGGACTTTATAGGAACTGTGGCCCTGTTGTTGTTCTATCAGCCGATATGGGGGTTGTGGTAGGAACCAATGTGGTTGTTGTGAGTGCTGCTGTAGTTGTAGGAGACGTTGTGACTGTTGTAAGATCTAGTGTGATTGTTGTGGACCCTGTAGTAGCTGTAGCAGCCATTGTGGTTATTGTAGAGGGGTCACTGTTTCTGTTGTAGGAGCCAATGAATTTGCTTTTCTGATTGCTGTTGGATCCTCTGTAATTGTTGTAGAAGCCAAAGTGGATCCTGTGGTCGCTGTTGATGTGGTTGTAGGTGATGCTGTGGTTGCTGTGGATTCTGATATAGTTGTGATATCTCCTATCATGGAGGATATGGTAGTTATGCGGTCTGCTGTATTTACTGTATCATCCGGTGTGGTTGCTGTGAACGCTGATGTAGTTGATTTTTGAGGTACTGCGTTTGTTGTACGATCAAGATTAGTTGTAATAGTAGCTGTTGTGGTTTCTGTAGTAGTTGTTGTGGGCGCTGTTGTACGAACTGTGTCTGGAATTCCCCAAATGAAAATACGTTATAATTTTTTCTAGAAAAGTCCATAATACTCAAACGCGTTTTCAAAACCAATACAAATTAATTGATCAGGAATATAATATTTTTCTAAACATTGTATTAAATCATATATTAATCTAATGTTATCACCTATGTATATGCCTTTAATGAATCCTGTATGTGATTCTGATATTATTGTGTTCAACACCATTTGTACCCTTGAGTTATACATCCTAATGCTAATTTATAGAATACATTTCAAAGGGTAATAGGACGCCAGTTTTTTCATTTTTTTATTTTAAAAAAACTGTCCTGGTTTATCTCCTTGTAGTAAAGAAAGAAAAGTACATTTTCTCAGACTGATTCAAGGTTGTTGTTTATCATACGTTTTGTTAGTTAATCTCAAGAGGAAATATTGTAAACCATTCCAACAAAATTCTAAACACTGCATCATAAATCGACAAGATCCTGGAGATTTGTCATTGTAATCCTTTTAAATACACTAAGTAGGTCATCTAATTGCATTTAAATACACTAAGTAGGTCACATCTAATTGCATTTAAATACACTAAGTAGGTCATCTAATTGCATTTAAATACACTAAGTAGGTCATCTAATTGCATTTAAATACACTAAGTAAGTCATCTAATTGCATTTAAATACACTAAGTAGGTCATCTAATTGCATTTATTTTTCAAAAAAATCTGAT
This sequence comes from Margaritifera margaritifera, assembly GCA_029931535.1. Classification (NCBI taxonomy): domain Eukaryota; kingdom Metazoa; phylum Mollusca; class Bivalvia; order Unionida; family Margaritiferidae; genus Margaritifera; species Margaritifera margaritifera. The sequence continues at coordinate 13,404 of JAQPZY010000152.1, read as the reverse complement.
TCTTGCCCTGTTAATTTTGGGATATTAAACTCTGATAGTAACTGGTCAAAATCAACATCAAAACTATCTTTTGATTCTGAGTAATGGTTATTGTAAACATTTCTAATTTCGTTAAGAATTTGCTATTGATCTCATAAAATATTATCCTCAGAATTTTATTCTACTAATCATTTTGTTTATAAAATTTAAATTCTCTTAGGCAGACAAATATTTGGAAATATTTTTCGCCCTCTTCCATCCACTGGGCTCTACCCATAATCGCATTTCCGTATAGTTTATCCTTTCTTAAATTTTGGAGCTGATTTCTTTTTCTTCACTTTCTCTACTATATGTATGAAATTTTTTTCTAATTTAGCAATTTCATTAACTAGACTTTTGTTTCATTTCTTCATTTCTTTTTTCTTACATGTAGCAAATGAGAGAGTTATGCCCCTTATTGCCAATAATAAAACTTCTAAAAATAGACGATTATCAATTGTATACTGAATATCTGCCACATTTATATCAATTAATTCATCAAGATTATAAACACGTAGTGCATATTTATTTTTACTCTGTTAATTGTACCTTTCACGTTTGTATCATACTCCAAATCCTTTAAAAGACTGTTATTACATTTCCAAAATCCTTTTCGTGTGTAAAGTTATTAATTTGTACTTCAAAGGTAGTAATCGAGTGATCCGACCTGTATCCTGATGTAATTTTTTAATGTCATTTACTACATTTGTTAGACATTCAGAAATAAGAAAAGCAATTTAATTTAGCTTGTTTTATTGGATTTTTCCTGCGCCAAGTGCATAATCATCGACGTGGATTAATTACCCTGTAATAGTCAACCATGTTATGATCCTCCATGGGCTTATTTAATCTTTTTCCAGCTTTTGAGTTATTAACCTTCACATACCGCTCCAAATCCAAAGTCGAATTCAGTACTAACTTGAAGTCATCACCTACTATATTGACTAGATTATTAAACTCTTTGATTATTTTTCCACTCTGTCAAAAAAAAAAAAAGAAGAAGAAGAAAAATGACGATCATCTGAATTAGAGCCATACCTTTAATAAGTGTTAATCTGTTGCTTACTATATTCAAGTCTATTCCGTTAATCTGTTGTTTTCTATATTTTAGTCTATTCCCAGTAAATTACTCCACCCCCCCCCCCCTGCCCATCTTTTCTTTCTCTGTGTAATTTAAATTTAAAGTTGTTATTGTACATTATACTTACTCCTCTTGAACTTGGATCATGTGAGTTAAAAATACATATATATCCCTGTCTCAATATATTTTTCTTCTTTAGATGTAAAGTGATCATTTTGTACGCACACAATACTATATATTTATATATTTTTCCTTTGAAAAAAATAAAGGACATCTTTTTATCTTATTGGGTACCAGTAACTTTTTGACATACTGTGTACATTAAATGGTTAAAATTGTCCATGAACTGGCTACTACATATCGATATAGTGCTATATTTAGGGCATATACCCTCCCTGGATAACGTTCTAATAGTAAAATGGTCAGTAAAGCAAGTATTAAGTAATGAAAAGGTTAGATGAAGTAGAGACAGAGCTAGCACAATGACATTGAAAAAAAAAGTATAAAAGACAATGCTATTCCGATAGCAGGACACAGAAGTTTCCCAGCAATTTATTTATATCAAAACAAAGTCAAAATTAACCTGGCTCTACTTGAACTTGGTTGGAGTGGGTCAACATAAAATATGTTGTTGTTTTATTTACTTCGCCGACGTAGTTGTTTTTAATCTAGTGTAATTAATTGTATTTATGTACTTATTTTTAATTAGCTATTTATTTAGATCTTCACAGCTAGCCTCAATCAAACTCCTAAGAGCGTCTTGAAAACCTAATACTCTGACGGACTGTCCAAACATGTTTTTCTTTTAGGATTCTTATTTACAGAGATTGTAAATTGTACTCCGTATTCTTATGTAGGCTAACTCTGTATACAGATTTTGTAAATTGTACTCCGCATTCTTATGCAGGCTAACTCTGTATACAGAGATTATAAATTGTACTCCGTATTCTTATGTGGGTTAACTCTGTATACAGAGATTATAAATTGTACTCCGTATTTGTATGTAGGTTAACTCTATGTACAAAGATTATAAATTGTACTCCGTATTCTTATGTAGGTTAACTCTATGTACAAAGATTATAAATTGTACTCCGTATTCTTATGTAGGTTAACTCTGTATACAGAGATTATAAATTGTACTCCGTATTCTTATGTAGGTTAACTCTATGTACAAAGATTATAAATTGTACTCCGTATTCTTATGCAGGCTAACTCTGTATACAGAGATTGTAAATTGTACTCCGTATTCTTATGCAGGCTAACTCTATGTACAGAGATTGTAAATTGTACTCCGTATTCTTATGTAGGCTAACTCAATGTACAGAGATTGTAAATTGTACTCCGTATTCTTATGTAGGTTAACTCTATGTACAAAGATTGTAAACTGTACTCCGTATTCTTATGCAGGCTAACTCTATGTACAGAGATTGTAAATTGTACTCTGTATTCTTATGCAGGCTAACTCTGTGTACAGAGATTATAAATTGTACTTCGTATTCTTATGCAGGGTAACTCTATGTACAAAGATTGTAAATTGTACTCTGTATTCTTATGCAGGCTAACTCTGTGTACAGAGATTGTAAATTGTACTCCGTATTCTTATGTAGGCTAACTCTATGTACAGAGATTGTAAATTGTACTCCGTAGGCTTATGTAGGTTAACTCTGTGCACAGAGATTGTAAATTGTACTCCGTATTCTTATGTAGGCTAACTCTATGTAGTTTTGTTACTGAACATTCTGGCATACGTTCTATGTGCACAAATAAAGACAGACAACACTTAAACGAGGAAATAAGAATCACATACACTGTGTCATATATTTCAATTATATTTAGATTGATAGGATATCCTTGACTTCTTGATTGAGAAGTAAGAAAGTCACATATTTTTATATTCAAGCGTGTATATATATTAATCCAAGACTTATGTAACAAATCTCGTGGTATACATACATATGTGCATACATACATACATACATACATACATACATACATACATACATAACTCGAAAAAAATAAAGTTTAAAATATCTGAGTAATAACTCACCAGCGGTCGTTGAATCGAAGTCAGTCTCCTTGAGCGGTAGAGAAGAGACAAAGGACGTCACTACAATAACAACAGTTACTGTCATCGTCATCGACATCATGTATAACGTCATGGCCTGTGACAGAAGTAAATTCGATACTTTTAATTTAGAGTTTTATTACGAGACAGTAAAAGTCTGATTATTACAAATTTGTATTTTAAAATTTCGTCGACATTGGTCAAGAGGTACAAGTAAGACATAATTGATTTAACTAACACACTGGCAGGTCACATTGATTAAAAAAAAACACAAAATGAATACACGCAGAAGTTCACAAGTTCGCCGCGATCATAAAAGGAGTAGCTATTTCAGACCAACAAGAAAGAATAAATAAACAGATAGCTTCCAATCCGACACTATTTACCTGGAAAAATAGGTTAACAGATAAAATAGAAAAGCATTTAGGCAATTCAAAGAGAAGGCAAACATCTTACATAGCTAGCATCAATCGGTATTCAGCTGGTGAGATTAAAGAAAATTCCAACAAGACAAAAAAAATACTTTATCAATCAATGTTTTATGTTTAAACGACTGATGACATGCCAATACATTTTAAACAGAAGCTCAATCTTGGTAAGGTTTTTGCTTATCGATTGATTGATTGATGTTTAACGGGATATCAATACATGAAACGTTATATCGTGCTACGGCAATTGATGGAGAGAGAGAGAGAGAGAGAGAGAGAGAGAGAGAGAGAGAGAGAGAGAGAGAGAGAGAGCTCCGCCTTAACATTAGCGGGACAATTTAATTATAAATCAAACTCTGTTTTCACCAATATCCAAACGATTTTTTTTGTAAGTAATGCAAATTTCAGGAATATTGGATGGGAAATTCTGAAGTTAATTTCTATATATCTAATAGAGACAATCCTGAAGGAGTCGGGAACAGCTGAGATAAGTCAGGATTTAAGCTCCCTGGCTAGAAAGTGAGTACTCTCACAAATAGTCAGACATATCGGTGGTCAGCTAGTCATTGTTACTTGCAATGTGTTAACGTTTTGACTGACAGGTGGGCGGAATTGGCGAGCAATCAGTTGAAGTTCCTTGCTAAATGACATATGACAGATTCTTTATTACATTCAGGTTGCAATACGCAACGTATAAAGTAAAATATTAGTATCTCACTTTGCATGCGTTTACATTCGCCATGGATGATATAATGTTTTTCACAATAATTGCAATTTAACTCAGATTGACAGCAATATCACAATCAATACTCCAATGGAATACGAACAAGTTCAAACTTAAATACATGGATGTTGACATAATTCGAAAGACAGGATATAAATTACAATAAATAAAACACAAATTAATCTGTAGTAAACTCATTATTTTACAATGATGAACCTATGGTACTTTTCTCTTCCGGAAAAAAATGGAAAGAACAACAAACACATCGAGTAAAGATGATTAGAAATGAACGCCAACTTTCTCAGAACTCAATAATTCTTTAAACTTTAGTACATTTGGTCTAATATAGAAGTGTTTGGGTAGTAATTGCTTTCTTTGTTATCTGAAATAGCTACATTCAAGGAGATAATGCAATTCATCACCCACACAATTTTGCAGGCAAAGTTCTCACAATCTTGCATGTCTTGGCAAATTTTATCGTCTTTCCTTATCTGTAGGTAAACAATGATTACATGTTCGAAATTGTATTATATTTGCCTTATTTATTGTGATAAGTCTTTTAATAAATAATGTTCTAATTTTAATTCTGTTTTAAAAATTCTATATGTATCAGCTTTTGTCGAGTTAGTAATGGATGATTCCCATGTCTGTATAAACTTATCAAGAAATCTTTTCATGCGAAATCATGCGATTACTATAGTTTTTTCGCCTCTTTTTATCACAGGCATGCCATTTCATTGGGATATTATTATTACTTAGACGCTGTACGTCGTTAAAGTAATCAGAAGCGATTTGATCAAGATTTTCAGTGTTGTCAATATTGGTTGATAATGTAATAAAATCATCAATACCTGAAGTCCAGCTGTTCCAATCGATTAACAAGAATACATGCTGAGTTTCATGCAGTCTGATCAGTAGTTCATCCTCAATTTCATCAAAAGCATTTATTGAAGCGTATTCTGAACTCTCGATAGGCATATAAACAGTTTCAAATATGAAGTCATCTTTCATTTGGAGCAATTCTTTTGAAACTTTGAACCAATATATACATATCGATATTGCTTCATTCAATGCCGCTCCTATTTCACCCATTGTGGTCATGCTCGATTTGTCATTGTCATTCACATGCGCGGATTTTAGCACAGTTTCCTCGTGAGACGAACTCAGGTTTGTTTCATCGGTTTCAGCGTTGTGTTGTTGTATGTGGTTTTGTATTTAATGTTCAGTGCCTGAATTATGCATGCCACATGAATCGATGATATCACAATCCCTGTGTTGCACTTCGGTATAACGCTTGTTCAAGTCAGCTAACGGTGCGAATCTGTTCTGGGTAAAAAATCCATTATTGCTCGTGGTCGGTTCTGGGGCCATCGATCTGACTGGGGGTACACGGCGTGGTAGTTGCAGCCCATTTGAGGTCCAACGTAGTGGGGGTCCAGCAAAAAATTTGGCCTCATGCATCGTAACAAGTTTATGGTTGATGTACAATTTATCTACCACTAAGCGTGCATGAAGGTTTCCCTTTCTAGCTTTCCTATACGCTGGCAGAAGCAGTTTTCTTCGTTCCAATACCTCTTTTATCAATTGTTCATGTCGTGAGCCATGAGTTTGCGGTTGCTTCATTCTATGAACTATTTCAAGATGAATTTGATCAGCACGGATTTCTAATTCTTTTTCAATAAAGTCTCGTAAGATTGTTTCAGTGTTTTGTCCCTGGTTCTCAGTTTCTGTTTCAGCCAATACAGTGACTATTAGGTTGTAGCGCATACTTATGCTTTGCAAATCAAACATTGCTTCTCTCAGACTCGCATTTTCTTGATTTTAGACACATTTTTTTCAACTGTTGTATATGTTTACTAACTTGAATGTTAGTACTTGACTCTTCGTACTGTTTGTCGCTTATAATTTTTCAATGTATTTTTCACTTCACAGTAATTTCTGGAGAGAATTTGTACTTCTTTCTTAACATCAACCAAACTTGCCTCTAGGATATCAATTTTGGCCAACTTGATGAGTAGTGTGTCCAGTTTTTTTAAATTATTGATCTCTGCAATGTAGGGCGGAGTAACGGGATCTGTAGTGAGACCTTGAAACATATGCGAAGGTTGCAAAGGATGTTGATTTGGTAGATAACATTGCGAAATTGGATTTGGCTTTTGGGGGCCATATTGGATCATACTAGTCATGTTATGTAAGTAATGGTGTGGAGGCAGACAATAGTATGTGTTTGCGCTTGAATTTGGTAATGGAGACGTACCTGTCAGTCCAGATGTTTGGGCGGGAACATTGCCTTCCATTTGTATTTTCTTTCCTTCAGGGAACAAATTTGAATCTGGCGGTGAAGTTTCGTCCTTATTTCTTTTTCTTCTTGATATTTCTCTCTAATGCCCACCATATGTAAAAAGTGTTTACACCGAACACACACAGAAGTCAGAAGTCAGAGTTTGATCCAAATTATAATAAATCTTTACGCAGAAAGTAACATAATTTCGGAGCTCAGAAAAAGCCAACTTGACAGAATACACGCATGCGCATCATCTCCCAAAGATACCCACTGCAGCGGCCGACCTTGTTTTGTCTGGTCAGAATTTGAATTCGCATGCTTCTAGTCGCGCTCTCAACAGGCTAACCACTCGCCCACCGCAATTCCCTAGCAGGTCTTGGTCCTGTTATACTTTCTTCAGGGATACTTGAAGATCTCGTGTTAAATGTTACCTCTTATTGAACATCTCTGCGTGTGCCAGAGAAATGTTGAAATGAATTTAATATCAAAGGACAGAACGATCACAAATATTACAACAATTTTTAAAAGAGGATGGAAAAATGAGGCGTGTAAATACCGTCCATTCTCTTGTATCGGCATGTGCTATAAATCAAGAAGCACGTTCTCGCAAGCATCGGGAATTATACCAGCAGCATTCTAAGCTGTCAGGTCCAAATGTTTACAAGATCAAAATGACCCACTGTTAGCGCCAGACCCCCATTTTACCAAAGCGTCATAAAGTTTATGTCATGACTTAAGACATAATGGTCCGACTTATCTCCAACTTAAGTCCAACTTAAGTCCAACTTATGTCCAACTTTTGTCCAACTTATGTCCAACGTTTGTCAGACTTGTGTGTCATCCAAACCGATCGATGAATTCCTACATTTCATTTGAATCCAAGCATCTCCTATTAGCGACATTAGGAAGATGCTGGAGGGTTTTAAAACCTATTTGACCACAAATTTAAGGCGATGTCTATAATTCAATATTTGAAACAGACTGTCAAAGTACATATTTTTTAATATTCAAAAAATAAAATTAAATAAATACTAGGCACACTAGAACGTCAAAAGTAAATAATATTCCAATATTTTTTTTTTCATTCACGCTTTCAAATAGTCTGATTGTTGATTTGACTGAAATGCCGTTGAGAAAGTGTCTTCAGACGCTTACAGCCATTTTCTAATAAAGCTCCTTTCTTGATATAATATAAAAACTTTGCCGATTCAAAGAAACTGTATAAAAATCAATATTATTCTTTCTCCGCTGAAAGTAAGCTGATAATTATATATATATATATATATATATATATATATATATATATATATATATATATATATATATATATATATATATTAAAATGGTTCAATAGCATTAAAATCTTACCGTAAAGTCTATTTATATTAAGTTCGTGTAGCCTATGTGTCAACCTCCGTTGTTGAGAGTCTTTGATTGCTTACCTGACAATTGCTTTGGCAGTACCTATTTTTGTAAGCGATTAAAACAAATGACCCTTAATTTGTCTTATATGCGAGTCGTAGATTGATTAATTATCAGCCGCTGTTTGTGGTACAAACTTTACAAAGCCGTTTGAAAATGAAAACCCTCTTACTCCATCCTGTTTTTAATATATTAGCTTGTATAGTCGACATAGTACAGAATTCAATATAGCTACACTCTTGAATGATCAATTATTATAAAAGAAGGTTAACTGAACCGATACGCTGACCATCGTCACGCGCCTTTGCTAACACCTGACATTTGAGGTGAGAATATTAAATCCTGATAGATGACTTGGAGATGATACCGGACTCAGATAACTGACGAAAATACGGGTATTTTCAACGTTTGATGGCCGAAAATGACTTCAGAGTCAGAACCCGAGACTGTAGAATAAACGTTTACTTTGAAGACAAAATCGTTCATGTTGCTGTTGAATTAACACGATAGTCATCAGATCAACGGAACGCAACAACACAGTAAAATAAATACTTATTTGTAATGGATAATATTAGTTTCGATCGTGTAAAACAAATCATAAAGCGTGAAATAGAAGACTCAGAAAGGAGGAAAAGCATCAAATTCACAGGTATTATAAAAAATAATCGTGTGATAAGAAAACTTCAAATTACCCGATCATATGATGAATTCAGCTCCTCGTGATATTTCTGTGATGAACGGTTGAGGATAGACACCGCAAATGTTACATTGTGGCCGAAGAGTTAATATTTATACTCTCGGGTATCGGTCAGTGTTTGCGGCGGCACTGATTATTTTGAGAGTTTTAAACTCTATTTGACCTCTACCTCAAATCCATGGCCAAAGAACTCGGGATAAACGCACATCAACCCTCTCCTGACTGCCGGAACTTTGTGCTTGCTGGAGCGTGTGAACAGAAGTCAGTGATTTGAAATCGTCAAAGTTAAAAACCATACATCTCGGGTAACGCTGTACGCGGCAACGAAACCCATCTACATTTTTGTCCATAAATAATACCAAGGTATTTTCGTTTCACACAATTCGTGACATCAGAGTCCATAGGTTTCCTTATATCAAAATATGCTCACAGAATACGTGCCACGATTTGTAGGATGGTGCTGGATAGAACGCGATATGAGCCTGATTCAATAAAATCAAACTAAAGGAAGGTGATTAAAGTAGCCACGATCCGTCCTTTCGGCAACAAGAAAATACAAATGTTGATTCACATTATTCAGGTACAATCTAAGAGTTATACAGTTATGACTTTTGTTTCTTTTCTAAACAAATGGAAAGTGAGTGGTCAAGAAATACTGCTAATACTGCTACTTAATTATATATATATATATATAAATATATATATATATATATATATATTATATATATATATATATATATATATACACATACATACATATACATACATACATACATACATACAGCAACACCCCTCGATATACCGAAGTCCCCTCAAGATCGATATTTTTATTTGGTCCGAATTTTTTCTTCTTTCAACTCTGAAAACCGAAACAAATTTTTCGGTCCTAAATTTCAATTTTAAACTAATAATATTCCTATAAAACCGAAACTCACTTCGGTCTTTAAAATGTAATGAGCTATCTCCTAAAATACAATAAAACGTTTAAATTTACGGTTCACAAGTGACCTGTGGCTATGCGTTAAGTAAAACACGCACCCGACACATGCAGGGCCAGATTACATACGGTTAGAAAATACTATAGTAGATTTCTTGGCGAGTCAATCACCTGAAATGTCCTAAAGGCACGCGAGGTTATGGCACGCAAAATAGGTCAAAATGGATGAGCCGGAAATAGGGTGAGATGAAGAAGACGAGATGGAGATAGTAAATCGTTCTGGAGAGATCGTAGAGTGAACAGTGATCGTTTGGTGATCAGGAGAGGGCCAGTTTGAAAGGACGAGCTGGATAAATCGATAAATTAGTTGCATATGGGAATGAAATGACGAATAATTTAGTCAGGAAACTGTAAATTAAAGTCTTCAAAAATATCAGAAAATTGCGTTAGCTGCCCCCGGGGTAAAATTCGCTGACTTTATTAATTCATATAAGTGCATTCAGAAATCATACAGGGGTGACCCAAACCGGTGGCAAACAGGAGAATTTATAACTATATCATCCCAGCCACGGTTGTTGATTTAAAAGACGGACTCTTCCCTTTTATAATTTCGCTCCCAGCTTCAAGTATAATTTTACGATCTGTAATGTATCACATACATTTTGTTTTAAAATGTTGAGACATAGCCATGCAAGTTATTGGTGTTGGGTACATGATGAATGATTTCAGTTTGTATGATCATAGTGACCGTTATCTTTAATTGCTTTAGCAGTCTCTGACATCTTAACCATCTTCAACATAAAACAGTTTTTGCATATCTTTGAGGTATCACGCTAACCCTTCAGCCAGTCGCGCAAAACCATGTATAGTCAGTTAATAACTGTAGCTCTAATCCTAATATTTCAAACTACGCGTCAATGTGTTGATTTATTTCCTTTTCTGTTACTCTAGCTAATCTAATGTAATTTTTTTTGTCTCTCGTACGTTATTGCAGCAGTCTTTGATGCTTGTCCTCTGAAATGCTTTCTCTAGTTATCATTACCATATTTCATACACGGCGGTGAATAAATATATCAAATTCATTTTCAAATTTGCTTATGTCTTCAGTTTTCATTGGTCATCTACTGTACCAGCTACTACACATGTCTACGCTGTACTTGAGCTGACTGTACGTATTATCTCCACTAGGAGTAGTCAAAATTGATTTCGATGGCATAAAGTAAACACTATTTACCTTTGTTTTATACATTAATACAATATCTTCTTTTTAATATTGAAATCCCAGTCAGACACACACACACACACCCACACACACATATATATATATATATATATATATATATATATATATATATATATATATATATATATAATATACACTTTTTAAAAGCTTACATTCATCAAGGTTCAAGTAGTGGGCAAACGACCACTTAGTATGCCCTGTGTTCCTTTGACCAAACTGGGCGTTTGGATTACGAAACAGATCATGTAATATGTTTCAAGTCCCAAGCTGCAAAAGATCTCAGTACGTGTCGTCGAGTAATACAGTTTTCATTCTTCTTCTACTTGGGGACTAACGTATATTTTTCTTGAGACAAATCTTCGGTTTAAAATGCACCTTAACAGAATTTAATTTCTTAACTTTTCTGTTCACAATCTTGATCATGTCAGGTTCACCCTGCTAAAAGAACGCGTATAGCTAGTTTCCATGGGACTCCGTAAATTCAACGAATTGACCTTTACATTGAATTGAAGGAATTGGCTTTCCTACCTTGTATTTCTTGCAGCGTCTTTTCTGTATGACACTTCTGTTTTGCCCTTTTTAAGCTTATCACTGCTTTCAATACGTATTTCTCTTTGTCGTTTCAATTCCTTCTTGTTCTCGGTCTCCGTATTCTATTTCGTCTCTTATTTCTTCTCCTCAGTCCTTTTCTTTCCTCTCGGAACTTTCCGTTCTCAACAAGAACAAGAGATAGTGGGTAAAATCATAATTAATCGTTGTGAGTATAGATTGGAAATAACACTGATTCCTAATGATGTTACTTATTTAATCATGCTTTGAATTAAGAAATCATAATCATCGATTTGTAACTTTGCTTTCTGGTATATTTACTAAATTTGCAGAGTCGTTTTTACTAAAATGTTTTGATTCTTGATTCATGTCTTCTAACATTGTCGGAAAACTTTGATATTTAGATAGCTAACAGATTGTGAGACTTCTATTTCCTAGAATTTGACAATTTATTCGCTAGAATTTTGCTGATTGTTTCTTCTCGTTTTCTCGGATATTTTGATCTTTTTAATCGCTGACAAATTTCAATATTTGTTTGCTACAAATTTTTCTATTTTGTTGTTTTTTCTTCTTCTAAACGTTTTTAGAAAACAACGTTTGGTGGTTTAGATAATTAAAATTATTAAAACTGGTTCAAATAGAATTTGCTAGGAGTCTTTGTTCTAGTTTTTCTCGGCATATTTGATTTTTTTAGCATTGTATAAATGTCAATATTTCTTTGCTTAAATGTTTAGATTCTTATTTCTTTTCTTCTGACATTTTGGAAAAAACCATGATATCTTGGATAGCGAAAACTTTGTTTGCTTTAGTTTGTTTGTTAGCGAACATTGTTTACATTTGTTTGCTAAAGTTTCCAGAATCCTTTCTCTTTTTCATGCGCATTTGATTTTTTAACACTGTAGAATTTAAATATTTTTAGTTGTGGAATAATTCAGTGTGAATCCTTTATATGCGGATTTTAAACAACGCATTTGAAATAGTTGTTCCACATTCGCATACTGTTGTTTTTCTAGTTTTTCGAATTTTAAACTTCATGGTCCATTCCTATATATTTTACTCCCGCCCATTTTTTAAATTTCATGCAAGCATCAAAATCCTCTTTCGAACTCAACAAGCTATGTTAGCTTATAGCATTTCCCACACGGAAATTTTTTAATTTCACTTAATAAATTTTTACTTGATGTGTATCCGCAGCATAGGTCTGCTGAAGGTAGTCCTGTTGTTCCAGAATTTAAATTTCCTATAAATATTTGTGAGAGAAATGCAAAACGGTATTATTCATTGTTTATATTGAAAACACGAATCGATGCATTCTCAGACAATCCTCCTTCATCGTGATTGATGTATTCATTACACTAGAAAATCGTCAAATAATTAAAGCATAAAGAAGAAGGAACAAAATAAGAAAAAAAAATTTAAAAAAAATTAAAAATGAAAAATAAAAATTAAAAAAAATTACAAAAAAATACATGCTTATACAGCAACATTAACAAAAAAAGTATCAACAGCTGGAAATAAAAAATTGTAGTTTGGGGACACTACAGGCAAATGCGGAAAATAAGAAAATTTCGATAGAGAAAGCCTACATTGTTATCTGGAATGACCTTGAAAAGATAGACGTATTGTACAAAAATTGAATTAGAGAGTAGGAAGCTTGAATCAATTGGTTTTTCTTTAAATGAGATACACGATATGAGTTAGTAATAATAATTTAGAAATTGATGCGAAGGATTTAGAGACAAGCCTGTTAGAAAACGAATTGGCTGAGCGCTGAAAAAGCATTATGATGAAAACATAAGAATATTTTTAAATCAATGTCATCATACATCAACATAATTTTGAGGATCTTCTCGTGCCCTATTAAAGCTGTTGAGGTCAAATCCTAAGTAAGTAGAAGCTAAGGTAGAAGAGCCACAAGCATAACAAATGCAGCCAAAAGTAACAGTTTCGTCAGTG
>JAQPZY010001640.1:6377500-6422401 GCA_029931535.1 Margaritifera margaritifera | reverse complement strand
ACTAGTGTGATATTGGTTAGGCCATTAGAATAAAACATTTTTCTTGAAATATGCATAAAGGAGAAAAAAACAAAACAAAACACACAAGGCAGAAACAAAAAAAATAAATAATTGATTGCAAAACATTTGGTGGAAGTCGCCTCATTTTAATAATTGACAGCAGCGAAAATGTTATGGCTTGTCTCAAATTTCTTGTGGATTATGCATTAAATCAAACACAGTTTCCCCTAAATAAAACACAGATATAAATTGTACATAGAAGATCTTATATGAGTGCTCATTTAAAAACAAAAGCTACAAAACGAGTGTAGAACAATTCTATTGTTTTCGGAGCCTTGGCGAGGAAAAGATTAAAACTAATCGACCATCTTCACAAGTCTCATCTGAAATGAGCACCAACTTTAAGACTCTATGTGTGGGCAAGACAAAAATTGTTGACTTTATTTGACCAAACAGCAGAATAGTGTAGTGAAAATACGTTTGAAATACATTCGAAGCCTCAGTTGGTACTCCTTTCCGATGCATAACACTTTGACATCATTTGTGACGTGTTACATATCTGAAAAGTTATGATATGGGCCTATTTATATAAAATAACACACGTACACACACGTTCACACACACAGACAACACACACACACACACACACACACACACATATATATAGTATATATATATTATATATAATATATATATTATATATATATATATATATATAATAAACATGTATATAAAACACACGAATACCGTGCCGGTGTATTCAATTTATACAAAAGTCACTTAAATCTGGTACTTTGTCTTTGCATAAATAACACGAAATGTCATGTACAGTAATGTGAGAAGCAATGGTAAACAGAGAGAGAGAGAGAGGAGAAGAGAGAGGGAGAGAGAGAGAGAGAGAGAAGAGAGAGAGAAGACGAGAGAGAGAGAGAGAGAAAAGCATTCTAAAGTACTGTTGTTCATAAGTTTCATGATCTTGTATTTTACAGTTTCATTGAACAACTCTGTTTCTATACGTGATGTAGTTTAAATATGTCCAATACAACAGATTGTGTATCATAACATCATTTATATCATCTTTGTGTACAATATCTTTCACTTTTTTGACGCCAAACAAAGAGAACAAAGAAAAGCATTTTGGTGTGATTTCTTCTTTAAATTCGAATTTGAAATGATTTTGTATGGATACTGCCATTTATAACAGATCATGTATTTTAACATCATCATTTAGTATGAAAAGTGTTTTACAGTTCGACGTCAGCTAAGACTGCCATGAAAAGCCGTTCAGTTCAGAAGTTAGCGTTAATGTCGCAAAATGAAATGGTCAAACGTTTTCTGTTATCAACTTAGATGGCGCTCTCTATTTTCGTATTTTGCATAGGGTTAGATATTTAAAGAAAAATAATTACCCAGGTTTTCCTCACTGGTTCTGATGGCTATTTTAAAAGACTTTGTATATCTTAGGTATTATTAAAAGAACTTTTAATTCTCTCTTTTTTTTGTGTATTTTTTGATGGTTGCAATTTGGGTTATAAAAGTATACAGCTTGGCCTTACTTCATATGTGCACCTATCAAAAAGCTGCTAGCTCCGCTTTGTAAATTGTAAATTTGCAATTTTTCCCTGTTTTAATTTTTTTGAGAAAATGTTTGGATTTATAGTACAAGTCAATATAGGTCATGTAGCTGGGGTCCCTCCAACAAATATCATGCAAGTGACAGTACATAGTAAATTGTAAAAAAAGAGCGATAACTTTTTTTACTTGTTATATATTTTGTAATTTCATTCATTCTACTTTCAGAAGCTGATATTGCCTACTCTGGCAAAATTATATTAATAACTGCTAAAAATAGTGTCCTTTGGACTAATTCAGACTGATTTTTCGAGCGCATGGGAGCGGTTATTTTTGTCAGTTGTGTGCTTAGGATCATGTACAATTTCCACAAGTACAATATGTAAAGAAATTTCAGCTACAGTACATGCAAATATCATAGAGGTACCTCAACATTCTCTTCATTGCGATTCTTGCAAATTCAAACAACTTCACCTTACACGGTGTCACTCTCTCAGAAGTAAATGTAAAGCGTCGCCATATTACTTCGTAAGTCTGTTAAAAATACAGCCACGCACGCTATTCAAAGGATGTAATAGCAACAAGTATCTGTACAGTGTCATTCCTGTTTTCTTTTCAATATACTCCGGACTATGATATGCAGAGCTTTGTAATCATTCCCAAATATTATAAACACTGTGTGTTAGTTTATATCACATGAAAAAATAAACCAAGAAAAATAACTTCTTGTCTACAGTGAACTTAACTTTCTACGCTATTGGATTAGTAAAGTGAGTTCTCTCACTTCCTATTGTTATAAACGTTGAAACATGGTTGGTCCAACTCCTGACTCATGTTTTTTTATTACTTATTTAGTTTCTTTTGTGCGCACATTATTGGATAAAAATGACATTAGTCAAGAGTTAAACTTTTTTATCATTCTAGCATCAGTGAGTTCAAATCTTGGTTTATAAACGTTTAGGAAAGGCAAACTATAGCAACTCCAGCAACTATCAGTATCAATGTAAATGACTTTGTGGTGCTTACCTCGTGATCAAGACTGGTTTTGGCGCTTCTAAATTGTTATATGTCCTTTGAAGATCCGAGAATCGGATAGAATTGGCAGACCTGACAGTATAAATATCGTCGTTGGAGGCGAGGTGCTCCAGAGTAGCAACAACTTCATCATCCTTTCACTCTACATAATTTTTGTTAACATTGTCTTCTTTTGTCCTGTATAATTTTTGTTGTACAGTCACGGATATTTCACCAGACTTTGCAATACCATGGTATTGGTGTCAGGTTAAAGTCACATTTAAACTCTGGTTTTCTCTAAATTGTTTTCTTTGTGTCCGACGATACTACCCATTTATATCACCATGTCTCTCGGTAGCACATAGGTACTATCACCGCCAACAGCATAGTTGAATTTCACTTTGAAATCTGGTATGTAATGTACTATGATCTTTAAATCTGCGTCATAACCTTGTTTTATTATATACTCATATTTTCCTCCGTTTACTTAACATCATCAGACTCCTGCAGTATTTCTCCATACTGAACTGCTTCATACTCAATGACACGTGTGTCGAAGAAAAATTGTTGTTTTGACGTTTGCAATTTTAAATAATCCCCTAACCTGTCTGCAATAATGTTGGAAAGTTACGTCATAATTATTGGTTACTGCATTTCTATGGGAAAATATCAACGAGTTTTTCTGAGCTATACTGGACGACGTTAGGAGTTCAAATTTTCCTATGCAAATATTTTATTATATAATCGTTTTGCTTTTCTACCTGAAGCTGAATAATAAAAAGAACACACTACAAGATACAAAGTAACTGAATTTATACTAGATGCCAAAGTAAATACACAACCGTAGCTAAAAAAATACACAGTAACAGTATACATGCGCACACCATTGATCTTGGTAGCACATCGCGCGCTCAGTTATTCGTTTAAAAAGAAATCTCATTTTGGTATACTTAAAATTGAAATTTAAAGTCATATTGTGAATGACTACGCCTTGGAACAACTATCTCAGTTGGTCTGGAATGGAGGAATTTTGTTTTTATGTCGATCCAACTAAATTCTGCTCTCTTAGTTGTGGTGGACTGGCATTATTAGCTGGGTCGATACCGTACGATGTAAATGTTGCTGGAGTGACTGGCCTTGATAGCAAGCTACAATCATGTTTCAGTTCTGCCGTTGATAGCTTGGAATCATAAGGTGGACAAAATACGAAATTCTTTTAATTGAAATTCTCAAGAAGATGCAGGATTAAATATTTTTTATTAGGGAATATCAAATTCGTTTCGTTTTTGGAGAACAGTAAATTCTCCTTGAAATGTGATTTATCTTGGAAATGTAGTCTACACTGCAGTGCAATTTCGCGCCGTGAATCAGTAAGTACATTTTGAAGAAATTCAAGATGCAGAAAGGTAAGTACATTTATTGCCATTCTTATTACCAGCTATCAATGACACATTTTTATGTACTGTCACTTGCATGATATTTGTTGGAGGGACCCCAGCTACATGACCTATATGACTTGTACTATAAATCCAAACATTTTCTCAAAAAATTAAAACAGGGAAAATTGCAAAGCGGCTTGGGTGTGAGAGCCCATTTCGCCAGCGGAAAATAAGACTTCTTCGTTATCTTGGCTTATTGGCTCCGAGGCACATGCTTTTATACCAAAACCCGCCATCTTTAGTTGTATTTGTTTCGAATTTAGTGCTAGGACTGACTTGTAAAATGGGTTGTCTCTGAGAGAGATGGAATATCCTTGGGCCTTAAGATACCCTTCTATGTTAGTTTTATTGACTCTAGAGAGCACGGTTCATAGTCTGAACCATAGGCTAAACAAGTTTTTAAATGATCAGACTGATATTTTCAATACTGCACGTCTCACGTTTGTTGTCATAAAGCCACCGCTGGGCATTGCGAATATCACGTTGAGTCGCTTACTTGGTTGAAAGTTTATTTTGTGACTCAAGGAACTCATCCACATCATCAGATTTATCATCTCTACTTTCAAATGGGTCAAACAGCTTGCTTAGTTCATCCACAGACAAATCTAATAAAGCAAAAGCTCCGGTGTCTTGTTTGTTAACTAAATAAAAGTAGCTCCTAAAACGCGATACTATTTTTAGACACACGTGTCGTGCAGTATAAAGCCGTGTAGTATCTAGAAATCATGCACAATTCAGACAATGCAAAGCTAAAGGAGAAAAACATGAGTGTATAATAATGAGCGTTACTGTTGGTTACACGCTCTCGTCTCAGAAAGAGGCATACGTTGTGAAAGATAAGTTCCTCTTTTTTTCAATGTGTTTGTATAGGGAGATGAAATGGGTTCTTTTTCGAATGACTCCTACGATATAAAAATGAGTATATAATAAATAAGTTGCTACATTTTAATAGGAAAATATGAACGAGTTTTATCTGATCGATATTGTACTCCTAACGTCGTGCAGTATCGCTCGGAAAAACTCGTACATATTTTTCCAAGGAAATGCAGTAAACCTATACTTCATTCCATCTACTTTGTCATCCAATCAGATATGTGGAAATGTATCCTTTTGTATAATGTTTCAGTTTCTCCGACATACTGAAGATCGTAAATCTAACATGTGATGAGATACATTTTATTTTCTGTTTTGCACGTTCTGTTTGGATAATACATGTTCAATTTTCTGCTCGTCCATGTGCTAGACAATGTGTTGGTCTTTATCATACGTTAACAGATCTTGCGAAGTTTATCACCACAGGGACCAAATGTGCCAGTATGGTTTTGACTTGTGATTGCCGTTAAATTTACTCTGACTACGATGTCTCTGAGGTTTTTAGATTTTTTGTGATAGGCTAGTACTGGTTAGTTTTGAGACGATTACATTTAGTGTGTCGCACGATTCCACGATAGGTCAGTGTTTCTGGACGATTTGACTTACTTTTAGGTTGTATGTATGGTAGGATGCAGTTCAGGACAAAAGATACCAAATCAATCATTTCCTTTTCCTTATATTTTAAACGTTTGTTGGTTTCGCCCCCTGTGTTGTCTCTGATATCAGATCATTCTTGTAGCCTCGGTTCATCAAATGTTCAGACAACTCTGAATTCTTTTTGAATATTTCATCGTCGGACCAAATTATGTGAATCCACAGTGCAAGGCTATACAGGATGTTGGATGACAGCTGGATGGGAGAAAATATCAGTAGGCTTTGAGTTGAGCTTTAAAGTCTGGTTGTTGTGCCCAGAAATACGTCGTTTGTATTGGAAACTTCTGCCGTAAAGTTTATTAAAGGATTCAAAATGTTTGCTTCTGATATAAAGTCAACCAGATTTTTTCTTTCATGTTGCCATTTCATTTCTATGTAATCGACGAAGTGTACCCACTGGTATGGTGTAAGTCTAAATGACCATAAAAGCTGAAACTCTAGTCTAATATAAATATTTTAGCAAATTGGGGAGCATATTTGTACCTATTGCGGTGCCATTGATTTGGAGGTAGTTTTTTTTTCTCTTACCAAGTTATTAAATTGTAAGAGTAGTCCCAGAAGCTAAAGTGGAAAATGAGTTCGCGAATCTGGATCTGGCGGTGATGGTACACTTCTTTTGCTTTATGAGATAATCTGTCGTATCCTGGTAAGGATGTACTGTTAGGATAAATTAAATAATTCGTTCATTTAGTTCATTATTCTTTAATATTACGTTTCCTACAATTACTACTGTTTTTGTAGGTTTTGTTGTATTGTTATTTTTGTTGTGTTATGACTGTAATTACAGAAACAATGAAATATCTGGGATATAATCTACAATTACACCACATTATGTTAAGAAAATTGATACGCAGTTGCTCGTCTTTTTGTACGTTAATACAAATTAGGTTGTCATTTTATCATCGGGGTTCACATCAAATAGATGCGGCATCTTAAATTCAAACAATACATCTATTAAACACAGTCGTTTGTGTTTTTCTGTCTGTCTTGTTTGTCTCTGCATGTTAACTGCCTTCCACAAAAGCGCTTAGGCTAGTTAAAAGCTTGTTTTACACCGTTTGTTGTCAATTTTTTTTCTTGCATTTATCTTAAATGCAATCCCTGATACACGCGATCCTTTGCTGTATCCAATGCACATGAAAGGGCTTTTATTCTCCATATGATTTATATTCTTTATATAACATCATTTCCTTTTTGTACACTTATTTAGTAATGCCAAATAGAGGTAGACAAATTCAAATTTTGCAAATCACCATCAATTATACAAAACACATTTAGATGGTACTTCGTTTACCAAAATAATAAGCTACAAAAAAGTTTTACTTTTCATAAAAATATGGAATCATATTGAATGTTGCAAATGTGGTTTCATAGCTACATGTAACACATGTATTGATAACTTTCAACCATCAACCAATTGTTTAATCTGACACGAAAACAAAAGCAAAATAATTTGCTCAGGTGTAGCTTGCCACGATGTGAACGTGTGCATAAAAAGAGGTTACTAATAATCCAAACAGTTATCCAGCATTTATATCAACCATCACCTGGTAGACCGGACAATGTAGATCCATACCGCTTGCAAAGCGGGCTTTAGAGACTCGCACACTTCGATTGATTATAATCGCGCCTTTTCTGGCTGTGCGGACTGATTTGATACATACTATGCCGATTGGTGAAAAAGGTTGACGTCGCTGGTCACTTGGAACTTGTCGGCTCTGATATGTTTCCACCGGAAATGGGTGGATTATCTCCCATTGCTAAACTCACCGCTGCCAATGTTTCCTTTCAAAATTATCCCGAAGGTCTTGAACAATGCCTTAGCATGATTAAGAAGCGATTTTTAAAAAAAAAAATTGTTACCGTCAAGAAGCTACATTAGCTAAATACTAAGGTATTCTCAACCATTGATTTAATGCGCTGTTATTGATATTTCCCCTGTTCTTAAGAGCAAATGTTGGAAGCACTAGAAATATAAAATAAGTGAACCCTATACAGCAAACCTAGTTTTATACTGTATGACCTGCAAATACCCTCGTGTTGTACTGCTGGTCCCAGTCTGCCCCTGTATTCGTAGACTGTATCGAATAGGATTAACATCTTTTTTATTTTGCATTAGCATTTGACAATGATTGCTCAAAGATTTGTGTCATTGTTTTCAATCAATCTTTTCATTAAACATCGGTCATATTACAAATTGCTGCCTTCCTGAAACTTTAAAATTTCTCCAGTAATCGCGACTTACTACGTGCAGGAAGGCGCGTCAGGCATTTTCTACATTACCGAACATGCATGGAAAGGTAACAATGCCTTTTTTGGCATGGTTGACCTACATCTACTGCGATTCATCCACTTACCAAATTTAATGAGTGTAGGTAAAGTAAGTTCCAGGATATAGAGGGTGTTACGAACGAACCTTTCAAAAAGAAAGGTGACTCTAGTGAGAGAAATAAATTACAGTGACCTTCTTTTTATATGGCTTAGTAACTCATGCTGAGATGTATTAACGTATTAATTTTGTCTGACTGGTGTTAATAACGATCATTTAGAAATGCTAACCATGGAAAATAGGTCACTGCCTGATAATTTTGGAGGAGCTGAGATTATCTTGCGAGCGAACGTCAACAATTACTTCAATCACCCTAACGTGAAAAATAGGTCACAGGCGCCTATATTGGTATATCTGAGCTATTTAATCCACATACCAATTTTGATACAAAATGCAAAATGACTCCAGCGTGAAAAGTAAATCACAGTTTGACCGAGTAACACATGCTGAGATACAACCACATGATAAATGTGGTGAATGTAAGTTAAATATGTTCCAATGATAGTACGAATGAATCTTTAAAAATTGTATATGCATATAGCCATATAT
Organism: Margaritifera margaritifera; assembly: GCA_029931535.1. Lineage (NCBI taxonomy): Eukaryota > Metazoa > Mollusca > Bivalvia > Unionida > Margaritiferidae > Margaritifera > Margaritifera margaritifera. Next base: position 6,413,971 of record JAQPZY010001640.1, on the reverse strand, counting down.
GAACTGTGATAGGTGTATGTTAAACAGGGATACAAATATAGAGGGTGTTACGAGAGTGTCCATTTTGTAATGAAGGAACAATCGCATCTTCGAACTAACTAAAGAAAGAACTGACAAGATTATATATTCCGTCGGAACTCTGTTGATCAATAGATAATACAATCTGCGTACAGTATCGAACTTTTTCTAGTTGCATGAGCTCAGACAACTCTAACAAAGACATAACAAGCTGGTCAGCTGTGTGTTTTGAAAGGATTCTTAGTCTGTGAACGAAGTTGTTATCCTGCCCCCCGGCCATAAATTCAATTTTTCGCAAGCCACCCCTCTCAGGCTGGGAAAAATGATTCAAAACAACCGGATCGCAGATCGCGAGTGTAGCATGGGATCGCTGGGGTCTTTCTCAGGCCTATTTTTTTTTTGTTTATTTGTGTGCATGTTTTTCGTGTCATAAAAACGATTCCGGAGAGCGCCAACGACCTTGCAGAGTGGAATGACGGCATGCTGCGCGCGCTGGCTAATGAGACCAATGGCTTGCCAGCGACAGTGAGCTTTTCCCATGCGACACCTGCGAGCACCTATTGGGTCGCACGCGCAGCCATTTTTCAACCATTTAGAGAAACATTCGAGCTCGAGAGAATCTATAACTGACCATATATGTAACAACTGCACTCCGACCTCGCATTTAAAGAAATATTAGGGATAGAGATAATCTCTAACTGACGATATGCAATCATTGCACGTGGTTGCTCCACCACCTATTAGAGAAATATTCTAGCTAGTGATAATCCTACACATGATGGATAAGAAGGCAATACAGGAACTTAACAACTTGGTTCAGAGAGGCCTTTTTAGCCATGAATCTTTAGTGGTGACTGTGTCTGATTTTGTCAATCAACCCCCCGCGTCAGCGGCCCACTTCGACCATGCGCTATGCTCTCGCTCTTAAGCAAGCAAGCGAAAACCCCACTTTAGCTAGCAGTTGCATAAGTGCGAGTGTTACAAGACAGAATTATGACTTTTGATCTACAACCCCGACACAAGTGTTGTTCAAACTGATAATCCAGCAGTTTCTTTCAAGCCTACAACACAGAGGTTGAAGTTTCGTTTGTGAGCAGAAAAGTAAAAATGGATAATAGGACTTGGAAACAGACGTTTTGAAAAAGTGCATTGAAGCTTACATGAGAAGAAGCCAAGCTCTTTCGCAAAGACAAGCAGGGTTGGGTTTCCTGTAACGCAGAAATTGTGAGCGTGAGCGAGCTAAACTGGTTAGATATCCGTGACTCTCTCGAGTCTGAGGTTCGTGTTGTCTTTATACGCTTTGAAATATGACATACTCCGCATGACTGGCCGAAGGAGGAGCTCGCGAGGACGATATATACCAATCATTCTCCCAGTTGGTGGACCGTTCATAAACTCTATGGTAATGTCGGTACTTTCGACCTAACCGTTGTTTGCTCAGCGCATTTCTCGGCCAGTACAAGGATGCTCTGGAGACGCGTCACCTAACGGCCAAATCCAGACCTACGAAGGTCTCTGGAAGCTTGCTCGTCCCAGCCAGCCTTTCCCCGCTGACGATGAGCCCTGTGAGATGTTGTGGAATGACGCAGAGGTTTTGCTGCGTAAGTGGCGAGTATCCTGAATTTCAATCGATGTCCAGGGTAGCATGGTTTGCCGGTTTGAGCCTGAGCGACGCATTAACAACATCTACCCAAGGAAAGAAGCTCTGACCTTTGCGCTCATGCTGCACAACTCACATGTCTGGTTTGTCGACAAAGATGCAAAGGACTTTGAGCAGCTTTACGCCAACAAGTCTGTTCGGGTAGAACTTCAAGAACCAAAAACTAGCGACCAGCTTAGAGACAGGTGGCCACATACCAACAACGCCAAATAGTTAGTTATTCATGTAGACTCTGCCAACGACATCGTGGAATCCCTTCGCCTGGCTGCTGCTGCCGCTCAAGGGCGAGAGCGATAGGGTGAGCAAGAGACAAATATAAACAAAAAGCAAGAAGACACCAGAGTGGTTTGCATTACAAGTGAAGAACCCTAGGATATATATTCCGTGAGCTGTACCGTGCAGCGGTCAACATCGAGCCTGGCAGTTTGGTTTGTGGCAATGGCGTTGTGGACTGCTTTTCTGTTCAAGTAGGCACAATTCTCGACAGAGTTTGGCGCGCTCTAACTAGCGACATTGTGGGCGTTTAAAATGACGATCGCAAGAGCTGGACCGAACAGCTGTACCAGCAGGTTATGGGATGGGTCGAAAAACTCTCCAAAGAAGTGTCCCCCCCCCCCCTCCTTTCCGGACTACACTTTCCCACTACATCCAAGATGTGCTTACCCTATTTGATTACTATCACCGAGTTCCGCGCTGTGGTTTAAGTCACGCACAAGCGCTGCAACGCTGTTCAAGAGCAAGTGCAAGAGCCAGCAGGTACACAAGTTGTCAGAATTATAGAAATAGACGTTGTCAGCGCCTATACTGCTATGACTGCCAAGCTACCATACATCTTTGCCTGTGCTATCCTAGTTTGACTGTCTACAGAAGCCTAGCGGTGGTCCGATCTGACCCACTCTTCGCTGTTACCTAGCAGCTGGAAACACAGACCCAATTATCTTTCCCTCGAAGCATGACTTTGTCTCGAGAATGGTGCTAGTGTACGAACAGAAGCTGGGGATTGACTTTACATTTCTTGGAGAGCTTGTGCAGCACAAAATCGTTCCACACGACAAAACCAAGGCATTGTGTCAGCCGTATGATTGTGCTGAGGTCAGCGACAACGACAAAACGTACGTAGCTAACCTTTTATATGAACATGCCGGCAGACGCTATAACAAGGCTGCCTTGGGGCAGCTTTACCACGCAAGAGCGAAGCGTTAGCCTACAGCAATGGCAGCCTACGCACAAAGCTTGACTGGTCATTGACAAGATACAGCGAGGACATTCAGAAGGCTACTGCCAATCTCGCACCTTATTCTCAATGGCATGCGGACCTTGCTACACGAGTTTGTTAGCGCACTGGGCAACACTACGTTTTCAGTGTGTACAGATTGAACCTACACAATTTTGTCGGAACAGTAGGCCGTCAACTTTTACAATTTACAAAAGACGGGTTTTCAGTTTACAGAAGCAGACTTATGTAGGTGGCCGGATGTCTGGAGGATGCAGCACAGGGTTGTCAAAATGTAAAACCATATTCCATCCCACAGCAAAGGAAAAAGAAATGTGCGAGCTGCCTTCATTTTGGTGGCTCGTTTATTCAATCACACTGCCCCCAGTTCCCTATTCTTACCCAAGTGCAAGTATTGTAATGGTGCATATTTGTATATGTAGTTTGTTATTACATTTCTGAATGGTAGACACTCTCCTTTTGGTAAATTTAAAAAAAAAAAATGGAAATATATAACAAACCTACCTCATATTTTTGTCTATGTGTTGTTGTTACTCTAGCTCTTGAGCTGCAAATTCTTTGTCACGAGCATCACATAGTGTTTCATAGCGGCGAGGCTCTTGCCGGGCCTCTAGTGCACTAGCTTTAGGCGCTGAAATGTGCGCACGAGCTTCCGCAGCATCCCGTTTAGCCTTAGTTGTATCAAGCCAAGCAGCCTTCAATTCAGCCTCTTGGGTTTTTCGGTCATTGTTCTGAAGATGGTTAATCTGCGCTGTAAGCTTTTAATCTTCTTTTGTGCTCAATGTTGGTTTCGACCTCCTGTTGCCTTTGTTAAAAATCGATTGTTATTTCATATCAAGCTCGTCTCTTTTCCGTTCTCGGTTGCTCTACATTTCGTTCTCGAAGATAGGACAACAGGCTAATTCTTTGGAGAAAAAAAGACATTGACTTTAAACGCGGTCCAATAGTGCATAATTACGTTTCAGTCCTTTCTCTTTGTACCGGATAAAATCATTACCAAGTTCATTTGATAGGGACATTTGGTACGATAGTGGTATCTCTCCCACAAGACATGTTACAATCTTTACAATGTCTTTTCTTGGTATATCGTATGTACAGGCAATACAGTCTATCATAATAGCTGCATCATCACTTATATCGCGTTACATTGTCAACAACAACAAAACGACATTGTTTACCGTCTGTTTCAGCTATTACTGTTACCCAATCGTACTCAAAGTGAGCATAGTTATTTTGTTAGGGCCTCACTAAGAAAAAAATGTTTTTATCCGCTTCTGCAGCATACTGTTAACCGGGCAACTTCTTTCTGAAGTTGGTCAGCTTCCTTGTCTGTGGTTTGTATAGCATTATCAACCATTCTTTGCTTTGACTGCATCTTCTCCTGAAGCTGTTGCAGTGCTATGCGACTTCGAGGATAGTTAGGTCGAAATCCAGTCAATGTCTCAATCTCCTCACATACCCTACGTGCCTACTGTACAAACGCAATTATACATATGAGTAACTGGCAAGTATATCTCTAAATGGGAGGTTGTACTTTCTTTAGTTTATACAATACATTTGCAAACCACATTCTATCCCTCCTTTCTTTGTAAACTAGCCTGTTATGTACACGTTTACAACCACATGGGCGCCGAGTCGTAGCTAAGAATGCGTGCCCTTTCCACACAACCGATAGTTTACGGACAAAATGCTTCCCTGACGCTGCCTTTAAGATGAGTTATACAGTAATTACTCAAACACGATTTTCCACAGCACCTAGTTTCTCCTATCATTAATCACTGACAAACATAACTGCCATTCATTTATATAAATTATCTCTAGCTCGAATATTTCTCTAAATGGGAGGTCGGATTGCAATGGTTACATATATGGTCAGTTACATATTATATCTAGCTCGAATATTTCTCTAAATGGTTGAAAAATGGTTGCACCTGCGACTAAGATGGACTCGCCAGGACGGATATGCGTGCGACATGTCTCTGGTGTCATATGGGGAAAGCTCACAGGGGCATTCTCACTGTCGCTGACGAGTCTTTCGTCTCATTCACCAGCGCGTGCAGCATGCTGTCGTTTTGACTGCGCTTGGTCGTATGCGCTCACCATGATCGTTTGTATGACACGAAAAACATCCCCAAACGGGTCGGAATAAAAGTTCCTGGTGGACCCATGCTAGATGGGCTTGCGAAAATTAAACTGGTGGTCGAGGTGCGACGTCTGTTGGATTTATATATGTGTTGTAATGAGGAAAACCAAGCCTGTCATTGAGATAAGTGTGGAAAATAACAGATTTATTAAAGTGTACCCCATCATTACTTTTTCAATGCAAATCACTTTAGTTCATCATACGATTTTCAATGATTTTCAATGATTTTATGCTGCTAAAGCCTTTATTAAATTAGGTTCAATTCCTGTTTGATTCAGGAGCATCCTGTATCGATAGGGAGTGTAGTACATGCACAAATGAGTTATGATATTTAGCTTGACATGGTTATAAAGTTTAAATCACTTCACGCAAACAATCCATGACTAGTCCTGTGCAGAGATCATTATTGCCGGCAATGATTACAATATTTGTAGAGTCCAGTGAACTGTAATTAACGGACTCCCTTGTAAAATGTGTGTTCATGTAATCAAGCTTGTGTTCAGCAACCTTGTTGTTTCTGTACATAGGATCCAGATAAGTATTAGGCGCGTCAGTAATAAAAATAGTGCCAGTTTGGTTTCTCTTTTTTTCCCTCGGGGGTTGTGGGAGGGGCCTGATTTAAGGTTTGTCTTGTTAAGGCGGTTGTCGCAAAAACTTGGTTCGTTGTCTTGTTCATATGAGTCATTGATCGTGTCTTATATATTTCACACTTCTGCTCAGTTTTTAGTGTGTCATTTGAGTCGTTGATCGTGTCTTATAGATTTCACACGTTTACTGAGTTTTTAGTGTGTCATTTGAAACAAGAAATAGTTTTTTTATCGTCGTATACAACAACAACTTACAGAAATGCAGTGACTCGCTTAAACTTGGATTAAACGCTACCGTCAATATTGATTTAGAAACGAGAGGGATTCCAAAGGTATATAGACAATCCGTGACAGTACAAGAAATTGCAGAGGAAAGAAACGAAGATCAAATGGGCAATAATTATTCAGAGAAGAATAGTATTTGTTGAGGTAAACTTTGTCATCTCTCTTCGTAAATACCATATGTTTTGTATTTATTTACCTCCGTAAAACAATAAGTTCTGTATTTCCGGAATTCGTTATACATTATTTTTTGTGATGCTACCCAAGCAGTTGTAAAACACCTGAATGCAACTAGTGCGTCTGTAAATGAAATTTTATAAATTATGTTGACAGTTCCTAAATTTTACAACTAAGCCCTATTTAGCCATTATATATATATATATATATATATATATATATCTATATATATATATATATATATATATATATATATATATATATATATATATATAACATATATGTATATCGAGTTGTAAAATAGTCTTTTGTATTCTTATAATGTTTAGAACAAAATCAAGCATTTTGTTTCTAAAGATATTTATGCCCTCCATAATTGCTTTATTTTTCATGAAACCAAGTTAGAAAAATCCGAACTTAATGGTGGTGGTAGTGTTTTTCAAGTTTGTACATAAAATCCTTTACATTTCCTTATGTCTCCGAATTACAATTTCTCCCTTGCCAAATAACAAAATACTCACCATTCAGCCATATACTGATGATAAGCATACAAATATTACCTTTCGTCCATATGTTCTCTTTTTTACTTTGTAACCTATTTTAAGTAAAAAAAAATTAAAAATAAAACATTACAGTAAAACATCTCATGTTTCAAAGTTAACAAAGAAGTTTTATTTTGTATAAAATAGACAACTTCGAGAACGAGATAGTTTATATAAATATTTTAATTACAAAAGAAGCACTTGTAAATATGTGGGCACAATTCCTACCTTATCAACAGAAAAATGTTCTCTCTCTCTCTCTCTCTCTCTCTCTCTCTCTCTCTCTCTCTCTCTCTCTCTCTCTCCAGCGTGGTGATCTCGTTGTATCAACATCATTGTAAAATAAAATCTGAATAAAGATGAAGAAAAAAAAGTTCAGCTAAACGAAATTTGCACGAGCGTCGGAGGGAGGCGCTTGTTTGAAACATGTAAAATATGCACATCAAAATAGTGTTGAACTTTGGTACAATAGTGTTGAACTTTGGTACAATAGTGTTGAACTTTGGTACAATAGTGTTGAACTTTGGTACAATAGTGTTGAACTTTGGTACATCTTCACATACAGACTTATATGTAAAAAACGAATATTAATGAGAAGTGCGTGACATATCGACCACGGCTAGAATTAACACTTGAATTATATATGTATAATGACAACAGAATAGTCAAACAGGTTAGATAGTTATAATTTAGTCCAAGCAGGAATCGAACCCGTGCCGCTAGTAACTTTACCTATGGCCTAGTTCTCATGCAGCAGCTCCCTAACCTACTCGGCCATGAAAATGTTGCACCAGCTCCCTAACCTACTCGGCCATGAAAATGTTGCACCAGCTCCCTAACCTACTCGGCCATGAAAATGTTGCACCAGCTCCCTAACCTACTCGGCCATGAAAATGTTGCACCAGCTCCCTAACCTACTCGGCCATGAAAATGTTGCACCAGCTCCCTAACCTACTCGGCCATGAAAATGTTGCACCAGCACCCTAACCTACTCGGCCATGAAAATGTTGCACCAGCACCCTAACCTACTCGGCCATGAAAATGTTGCACCAGCTCCCTAACCTACTCGGCCATGAAAATGTTGCACCAGCTCCCTAACCTACTCGGCCATGAAAATGTTGCACCAGCTCCCTAACCTACTCGGCCATGAAAATGTTGCACCAGCTCCCTAACCTACTCGGCCATGAAAATGTTGCACCAGCTCCCTAACCTACTCGGCCATGAAAATGTTGCACCAGCTCCCTAACTTACTCGGCCATGAAAATGTTGCACCAGCTCCCTAACCTACTCGGCCATGAAAATGTTGCACCAGCTCCCTAACCTACTCGGCCATGAAAATGTTGCAGCAGCTCCCTAACCTACTCGGCCATGAAAATGTTGCACCAGCTCCCTAACCTACTCGGCCATGAAAATGTTGCACCAGCTCCCTAACCTACTCGGCCATGAAAATGTTGCACCAGCTCCCTAACCTACTCGGCCATGAAAATGTTGCACCAGCTCCCTAACCTACTCGGCCATGAAAATGTTGCACCAGCTCCCTAACCTACTCGGCCATGAAAATGTTGCACCAGCACCCTAACCTACTCGGCCATGAAAATGTTGCACCAGCACCCTAACTTACTCGGCCATGAAAATGTTGCACCAGCACCCTAACTTACTCGGCCATGCGCTCCTCGCCATAAAAAGGATGAAACAAGATTGAAGGTAACGACTCAAGGTGCACGAGAATTCATTTGCTACGCAAGCGCAGTTTAACTCTCAGCTATATTCACAAAGCCCTGGATTTCTATTCAGAAATGCAAGGTACATGGTTTAAATTATAATTATAAATTGACATCTATATACCAAACACATGTAAGCGCTTGTCTCTTGATGTTACATCTTATGTTTTGATACATCACTATATGAAAGAAATGTATATAGAATAAGAGCCATAAAATCAGACAGCTTCAAATGATACATACTATGTAAAAACAATTACAGTTTCGTTACCGTATTTACAAATGTAGCTTACACGGACTTGTGCGTTCTACGTAGGTTCAAACATTATTACATAATCAACTGTCAATACTGTATGTGCAATTGGACTGGAAAATAGTATGTGTAAAATGGTATTAGTGTGGTGAACGGAGAGGGGAATCTTTATATGCCTTTTTATTCACTGGTCCTATATATAATTTGAGCTGTTAGACCGGATATGGTGCAGTTTATGTGTGAGCACATACGACTGTAAGTAGATACAATGGACCGCGTGCATGCATTTATGATTATGTAGACAAGACAAATACGCATATGTGGTGTACATGCAACAAACGATCCGGAAACAAATACTTCTTCTGCTTGGTAATATCAATGATGTGGTAAAAAACAAAACCAATGTTCAAAACTGCTGTACTTAGGATATGAGGTCTCCGAAACTGGTGACTGATACCTTTTGCTGTAGTTACTATCTACAATATATACTTCTTATGATGGACAGAATTATCTTCGAACGATCACCAAAAGGAACATTTTTCCTCGGGATTCATTTGAGATCCTACTGGGCAATTGAATGCCTCTGAGAATTCAGGCATATTTTGCAGTGTTCCTATAATTCTAAAAGAAAAAAACAAAGATATGTATTACTCACCAAAAAATATGATAAGACTTTCAATAGGATACCAAATCATTGTAATGTATTAAAATGGGTATATATATGATTGACAGGTTTAGCAAGTGCAGGTATTTGCTATATTTATAGTTTACTGACAGAAAAATGATCACGCTGACTATAATAAGACATATTTATGAAGGAATTTTGGCAGCTTTAAAATGCATAATGTATTTTCGCCATACATGTATACAGTATATTCATTATACATGAATATTGTATATTCATCATACATGAATATTGTATATTCAACATAGATGAATATTGTATATTCAACATACATGAATACAGCATATTCAACATACATGAATACAGTATATTCAACATACATGAATACAGTATATTCAACATACATGAATACAGTATATTCAACATACATGAATATTGTATATTCAACATACATGAATACAGTATATTCAACATACAAGAATACAGTATATTCAACATACATGAATACATTATATTCACCATACATTAATACAGTATATTCACCTTACATGAATACAGTATATTTAACATACATTAATACAGTATATTCAACATACATGAATACAGTAAATTCATCATACATGAATACAGTATATTCACCATACATGAATACAGTATATTCAACATACATGAATACAGTATATTCACCATACATGAATACAGTATATTCACCATACATGAATACAGTATATTCAACATACATGAATACAGAATATTCACCATAAATGAATACATGAATACAGTATATTCAACATACGTGAAAACAGTATATTCAACATACATGAATACAGTATATTCAACATACATGAATACAGTATATTCACCATACATGAATACAGTATATTCAACATACATGAATACAATATATTCAACATACATGAATACAGTATATTCACCATACATGAATATTGTATATTCAACATACAAGAATACAGTATATTCACCATACATGAATACAGTATATTCAACATACATGAATATTGTATATTCAACATATCTAAATATGTTTTGATTTTTTGTTCCAAATATAAATAAATCCAGTGACTTTCATGTAAAAACATTCCTTTGACCGTAATTGTAAAATATTGACTTTTATTACAATGGGAGTCAATATGATCTACTTTATTGCCAACATTTTAGCTTTAATCCAATCATCATCCAGATGTGTATTATATTTTAATACACATTTTACGTTATGACAAATAAGTTGCCCAAACATTGCTAGTTACAGTATCCTCTTATCCTTCTCTTAGTATCAGTTATTCGGCACTGTAAGTACAATTTATCACATATGTATATACGTACACATTTTCTGTACATAATTTGTTATGCTTTGCATATTCACCTGAAACTGTTTGGACTGTGAGCTCCAGTAAGAATGTGGTTGATATCATCGGCTTTTCTACTGGAACCACAACGAATCTAAACGAAGAAGAAAAGGTCAAGGCAATAATAAATTAATAATATAATATTATAAAATGACTAGATTCATTTTCTTCACTCGCTATAGCCAATCCTACTCCATTCTATATATTGCCAAATTAAAACAGTATCATTGTATATCTTCTTCCACTCACCGACACACTTTGCTCCGCAACTATCAGATCGTAACATAAAAATATACAAGTGCGTTTGCTAGGTCATGAAACCTCGTCTAGACTCTAGCATTTAGTCTCATACTTTACAAAAGATTTCTGTCATGAAAATATGATACACGTAAAAAATAACGCTGAAAAAAGTGTGAATTATGTACACATATTTAATTCACAAATATATGGCGTGGACTGGACTCTGCAATCATGAAAGCGACATAATTTGATTAGCACATCGCCGAAGATATTGTTGCTGAGATGTTGAAGGGGTGCACAATTCTCCTAATCTAAATACGAGACTGCCGAAAGCTAACTGCTCAATGCGTTGGTGGCACGGTTGATTGACTAGATCATTTTGTTTCAAAATGTCTAGAATGCTCTGAGTAGTCTAATTAATATGGGGAGGGGGTCTCAGGTTGCCTCACTTTTTAGAGCACAAGAACCGAAGAAACCATGTATTAACTTTGTTTTTAAAATAATTTTTTTTAAAAAAAAACAGTTTAAAGGTTAAGTGGATAGTAATACAGATATTAAATAAAGTCTGCCCCTTCAAATTTTCAACCTGGCAAAATCTGCACTTATTTAAATCAACACAATTGACTATTCCATACGTCTTTTAACTTCCCTATCTTTTGTAGTCATGAAATACGTATTCAGGTTCGCCATTTTTATATCTGACATTACCTATACATAACGAACTGATACTACTTTGAAGTTTTGAAGAAACTGAGGTAGCGATTGAAAAGAGACGTGTTGACTTTTATCCTGTTAGACTTCTAGTTTTTCTAAACCATGCATGGGGACCCTGTTTTTTAATAATAATCTGTTACGGAATTATGTATCATTTTTTTTCCAATAATGGTATAGTTTGATGATCTCTGCATAATAGTCTAACAGCTGTCGTCTTGTAGAAAGTATATACACGGTGTATGTGACGCAATAGATTGGCTACTGGGAAAATCAATATTTCGCTTGAAGCATTAGTCATGTCACGTGATTCAGCGCGTCAGGGTTTGAACTTTTGAACTTCTGACCTGAATTTCGTAATCCAAAGAATGATTCATTTTGTTGACCAGAAATTAGAGTTTAAGATCACAATTCTGATGTGTTTGTTTGAGACGTAGACTAATTGGGTTTTTATTTGATTTGCGCAGTCAGAGACGATAAATAAGATGTAATCGCAGCGTTTGTCATTCTGTCATAGTTCGTCAGCTTGAGAGGTCATAAACGCGATTGGTTCATTTTGTGTGATATTCTGCTTCAGAGATATACAGTACATTTTGGATTTAGTATTGCTACTTAAAATTTAAGTATTATTCAGCTACGTTGGAATTATCGGAAACATTTCTAGAACTTGTGTGATATTCCATATTCACAAGGATTACTTGGAATTCATAATATTTGGATATAACTGATTCTTGTTGGCACTCCAGCACATTGGAGGTTTCATTCGGAATACTCTTCATTCGGAATAATTTGGATTAACTTCCGGATCATTTAACTTTAGAACAATTTAGGACTTTTAAGGATATTCTATACTGTAAGTTATTTTTAATTCTTTCACTTTGATTGTTTGTTGAAATATTGTTATATTTTAGGAAAATAAATATTTGTGTTTTAAATCTTGAAAGCTTGTTTGAGTCTTTTCTTTTGTTACATTTACCCCTAGTCGTAACAAATTTCAAACTATTATCCCACCTTGAATGTATTACAGAGCGTCCCGTCTCCAGCTGAAAACCATGTTTCAGCTACCTTTTCAGACGAATAAAGGAATTGTAAATTGGTACTTACCTTGTGTATAATACTAGTTTCCATTGGTATCTCTCAATTATGATCCCTTTAGGTGTAGCTGTCTACTGGGTACCTTTGGCAACGGTAATTAAAACAAAAAAGATAAAAGTACAAATTTTAATTACTCAATACATGCATATTACCTGTGCTAGATTGATGAAGAACAACTGATCCATGGTAAAGTTTAGACCGGGAAGTGATGGCTCGGGGTTACCTTGAGATTTCAGCCAACGATGGTATCCCTGGAATGGAATGGAACAAAACTGTAGTTCATGGACCAGAATCATTATTTTGTTTATAATTACAGTTATGTCCGACTTTACATATTCTTATTCGTACATTTCTTCTTTGACAGCTGATTTGTACGAGGAAGTGATTTCCTCAAGTTTCACATTGCAAGCGTATTAGGTGGAACTTAATAACATCGGAATTGTACGTGAAGACATATTTTATTTTTCAGCTTTTAAATTTTAATGAATACAATTATATAGTCAGAACATAAGACTTAAAATGGCCTCATAGTTTTGAGTGAGGCACCGTTCCAATTCAATTTATCTTATAACTGTTATAGCGAGATAAGAATAAATTGGTCGTTCCTTAGTTGGTTTTTAACGGCACTTTCGAGGAAGGTAAAGTTTGGAAGATAGTTGAAAATTAAAATGCAGATAATGGACTAAGGCCATAATGGGCGCTGATTATACATCAGCCAGGCACTGAATTTTGAAACAAATACTATACTAAAGGATAATATATATATATATATATATATATATATATATATATATATATATATATATATATATATATATATATATAACGATTTTCAGGTTGTTTAAAGGTCAGATTCTCGTTATAAATGCTTCTGAACAGCGAATAGTCATTGACCTATTACAAAATGCAATGTTGTTGTTGTTATTGTGGCTAGTGTACCTAATTTCAAAAAGAAACGCAAGTAATAGACACTTACCAGGTATGCTTGGGTAACACCTCCGTTATCAGCAATGTTCTCCCCCTGTGTCTGTTTACCATTTACCTGTGAAGGAAAACATGACCTTGGGATAGTATGTAGCTTAAATATTAAACAGCAAAAAAATCTCTCTCTCTCTCTCTCTCTCTCTCTCTCTCTATATATATATATATATATATATATATATATATATATATATATATATATATATATATATATATATATTACATGTACATGTAAATGCACACTCCGTTTTACACCATCTACTCCACAAGCTAAAGTGGTCGTCTTATGCTGGACAAATATACACATGCATTCAGTCATTTATACATGCAACCAGAAAAGAAAACGATGATGGTGACAAAGGTGATATACAGATAGAAACATAGGTCAATAGATAACATTTCGTTTGAAAGCCAAATATATCATAAGCTGTGTACACGACACATGAATGTGTTTTGTTAATATATGGTTTACATATCATGCGAATTCTTTCTTTCTTTTTAAATCAAATTTTAGTATTCCTTTATGACCTCTTGATTTTTATCAATATTCCAGTTACTCACATGAATTCCAGAGATAGGTGACACGTAATTGCTGTATTGGTCTATAAGGCATTGTGCCTTTTCTTTAAATTTCTGTTCTGATTTTTCTGTCCACCAATTCTGGAGGTTTCCGTTTTTATCATACTGGCGTCCTTTGAAAACAAAAAACAGTTAGGCTAGATTTATGCTTCTATTTAGTCTGACGTCAATGTTTACTGATTTTGCAATGCTGGATGTTGAGATTCTAAAAACTGTAAAGCCTTCCCTTCAAAATGTCAGTGGATACATATTTATTTGGAACCTCTTTGTCTCCTTCAGATGAGAGATGAACTTGTCTTGAAGATAGAGTCATTTAATAGGATATGAACTCCCACCCCGCAAAACAAAAAAGAACATTAATGACACAATTAAGTAATTTTTGTTTTAATGAATGAAACTTCATGAAAAGATTTAACTAAGATTTAAGAGGATTCCAGTCTGCACATTTGGGATTGAGAATATTAATGTCTGTTTTACTGTGACAAATAGAGTGCTCATGTCTGTTTTACTGTGGCAAATTGAGTGTTAATGTCTGTTTTACTGTGGCAAATTGACTGTTAATGTATGTTTTACTGTGGCATGTTGAGTGTTAATGTATGTTTTACTGTGGCAAATTGAGTGTTAATGTCTGTTTTACTGTGGCAAATTGACTGTTAATGTATGTTTTACTGTGGCATGTTGAGTGTTAATGTATGTTTTACTGTGGCAAATTGAGTGTTAATGTCGGTTTTACTGTGGCAAATTGAGTATTAATGTCTGTTTTACTGTGGCAATTTGAGTGTTAATGTCGGTTTTACTGTGGCATGTTGAGTGTTAATGTATGTTTTACTGTGGCATGTTGAGTGTTAATGTATGTTTTACTGTGGCATGTTGAGTGTTAATGTATGTTTTACTGTGGCATGTTGACTGTTAATGTATGTTTTACTGTGGCATGTTGAGTGTTAATGTATGTTTTACTGTGGCAAATTGAGTGTTAATGTCTGTTTTACTTTGGCAAATTGAGTGTTAATGTCTGTTTTACTGTGGCAAATTGAGTGTTAATCTCGGTTTTACGGTGGCAAATTGACTGTTAATGTATGTTTTACTGTGGCAAATTGAGTGTTAATGTATGTTTTACTGTAGCAAATTGAGTGCTATTGTATGTTTTACTGTGGCAAATTGAGTTTTAATGTATGTTTTACTGTGGCAAATTGAATGTTATTGTATGTTTTACTGTAGCAAATTGAGTGTTAATGTATGTTTTACTGTGGCAAATTGAGTGTTAACGCATGTTTGCTGTGGCAAACTGAGGGTTAATATATGTTTTACTGTATCAATTGGGTGCTAATGTATGTTTTGCTGTGACAAATTGAGTGTTACCAGAGATATGTAAAATCATCAAAAGGTCCCAAATCCTCAAGCCCAGGACTATTATCTCAATTTTTAATACATTGGAACACTTAATCAAAAACTAGCGCAAAATCTAAATCTCAGTGACATTAAGTCACGGGGAAAATAGCTAAAAATCTAAATCGCAGTGATATTAAGTCGCGGGGAAAAACTTACACAAAATCAAAATCTTAGTGCTATTAAGTCGCGCGGAAAACTAGCTCAAAAGCTACATTTCGGTGATTTTAAATAACGGGGAAAACGGGCACAAAATCAAGATCTCATTGATTTTAAGTCACAGGAAGAGTCATGAAATAACAATGAAGGCAAATTTTCCGAAAACTTTCTGTGGATTTTACTAACGCAAATTATGAAATAACAGCGTTACGTTAGCAAGTGTATTACATTATATCACATTAGATAGTAAGACACCATAATTTGGGACAATTCATTAAGTTTGAGCACAAAACTGACATATTTAACTGCTCACGCTACATTTTGATCAATATAAAGCGACATGTTATGGTTCAATCATGTTAGAGCGATATGTTTTGGTCCAATCATGTTCATCCACGTTTTGAGAAATATTTGGCCAGCAAGTGAGCGGCGATACTCAGTTAGTAGAGCGTCGAACCCGTAATCCAAGGGTCGCGGGTGTGATACCCGCCCAGGCCAGTCAAGGTCGGTTGCCACAATGCGACTTTGGGACAAGCACTTTAGCTCTCATTTCCTCGGGGTGATATAGCCAATAAAGTATTGCAAGTGCCGATACCCCCCACCCCACCCCCCAAAAAAGCATACAGTAATCTCTCTCTCCCTCTCTCTATTTCTCTCTCTCTCTCTCTCTCTCTCTCTCTCTCTCGTTTTATCGGCAAGTGCCGATACCCCCCCAAAAAAACAAACATACAGTAATCGCTCTCTCTCTCGTTTTATCGTTTTAGCCTAATATACTCTGATATAGAACACGTGATCAGAAATAACAGTACAGATTATATATATATATATATATATATATATATATATATATATATATATATATACACATATATATAATTCTCCCATGTACTCTACCTGAGTCATCAAAGCCGTGTGTAATTTCGTGCGCCATCAAAAATCCTATACCGCCATAGTTTAGAGCTCTAAAAAAATTCAGGCATTGCTTATAGTACGATCAGTCATCATGGCTCAAAATAAATATTAATTTAGACTACCAAATATGCAAAGATAATACATTAAAGTAAACGCTTCAATATTGAAGCATAGGAACAGAAACGGAAACATATACTAAGATATTTAAATAATTGAATATGCAATTACCTAGGAACAGTATTTAGTAAATAAAGTGATGAAATAAATACTTGCTTTGATAATATATTTAGAGAAATGCAATGATATAGTCAACATTAATTGTCTGAATTTCTATAAAATTTGGACCTTGCAGTACACACAATCATAAAGTTTAACAACATTTTTCCTATCTCTATTGTCTACAGAAAATAATGTGTTCATACTACTTATAGAAAATAAGGACATGAAATGCGTTCAAATGAAATATTAGATGTTATTTTTATTGTGTTTTGGTACACCTTGAAATATTTGTATCTGTGTTTGATGAAGACTAAATATTTACGTCACTCAATTGGTCAATTGCGTGACAAAGCAATCATGTACAAGATGAAATAGAACGTTGAACAATTTACAGAGATATAATACATTACCAAATTTACAGAGATATAATACATTACCAAATTTACAGAGATATAATACATTACCAAATTTACAGAGATATAATACATTACCAAATTTACAGAGATATAATACATTGCCAAATTTACAGAGATATAATACATTACAAAATTTACAGAGATATAATACATTACCAAATTAACAGAGATATAATACATTACCAAATTTACAGAGATATAATACATTACCAAATTTACAGAGCAAATGTAGTTGCACGACTGTAACAGGGAATTTCAAGTCTGTCATATAAAGCAGAACTTTGAAAATGAAAAGTCCTGTCCCCTTCATCTTTTTTATTCGAGTATATCGATTATTCGAGTTGACGAGGTCGCAGGCATTAAAAAGCTATACGCCGTGACAAAGCAAGACATTCGAGTAATCTCATTTATTCGAGTGATAGATCTTTGGGTTATCCAGGTTTTACCGTTTCATGTTTACCGTTATATCAGGCATTAAAGTATACACCATTCTTTCACTAGATAATGTCACATTACATTTATGATCTAAATTTATATTTCCCTTATCTTCAACAACTTAAACTAGTATCATGCCCTAACCCTTCACCCCACCCATACTTTAAAAATCTAAATTGTAAGAATGCCATCGTCGACTTTGTTTAGGTACCCTTATTCATTTGAATCAAGGTGCTCACTTTAATTGATCGCCTCGGAAATATGGCGGTTGAAGTATTCCAGCCGGAAAGACTGAAATAAAAATCAAATCAACAAAATTATAATATTTATGGGCAGGGCCGAGTTTAAGTCTAGTATGAGATCTAGCTTGTCAGAAACAGAAGAAACATAGGTAAGAGTGAATTAAGGGTTTGTTCCGAACTGGTAGATAGGTTTTGTTTGCTAAAGTCTGGTCTCAATCCTGTAAGCAAATGAAAAAGTAGTTACAAATGTGAAATTCACATAATGAACAATTTTCCGTAGATTGTTACCAGAGATTAAAACGAGTAAGTGTCTGTCGATTATACATCAGTCCAAACCCCTTCATCATAAAACATTACTTGAATCGAAGACTTACTCTAAAAATATTCTGACCAATCGTTAGGCTGCATTTGTACATTTGGAATAAGAATTGCATGACTCGAATGAAAAGGAAAATGGATGAGTTCATATCAGCAAAAAACAAACTTCCACAATTAAATGGGACAGTGTTTCTGAATTTTACCCGAACCTTATGTGGCCAATGTCAGATGATGATAATGATGATGATGACAAAAGACAACATAACACTGACGACAATGATAATGATTACAAATGGAGGAGGAGGTAAATGTTAAAAAAATAACGTACGATTATGAAATCTATTAAAGAAAAGTTTTACTCGATTTATAGGTGGCGGGACAAAATGGTAGCGGACAAAATGGTACGGACAAAATGGTATGGACAAAATGTTACCTGGACATAATGGTATTGGACAAATTGGTATGGATAAAATGGTGCGGACAAAATGGTAAGGACAAAATGGTATGGGACAAAATGGTACTAGGATTAAATGGTATGGACATAATGGTATGGACATAATGGTGCGGACAAAATGGTACGGACAAAATGGTACAACTACAATTTTATTAATACCTAATGTAAAAAAAACAGACAAGTTTTTACTAAATAACATTAATATGCTGCTATTGTGAACTGACCATGGATGATTTATAATAATTACTTATACAAACAATTGTTTTAAATTTTAAAATAAAAAAGCAATTCAAGAAAAATAAAGCGCAAACTATAAAGATACATGACAAAAGACAAGTACAATACCTCTGACTACTATAAAATATTTTAGAAATAGAAAAAATAAACTAACAAATGTCACACATCCAAGGCATACTCAAATAAAATTTATCATATGAGGTCAAACTTTTTTTACCTAGTCGCAGTCAGAATCACACTTGTACACTTTTCCATTTTATATATGGAGTAAATATCCGACTTCAAAGAAACGTTGCCGCTGATCACAAACTTTAAAAAAGGTCGCGTCAACATTCTCAAAGAAACGGTGCCGCTTTAATAAAGATGGCTTCAACATTCTCATTCAATGCAATCAGTTTGTTCTTCAAGACACATCTCTTTGATGTATGTACTTAACCTTAAATTGGGTTGTTCCACTTAATGTACTTTACCTATGCAAATTAGCCGAATGGGCTCTCCCGCAGCAGTGTTCAAAAGGATTTGACACGACACATCACCCTAGCTATTGTGTGCCAATTAAGTAAATCAATGAAAGGTGTCTGTTTATCTCTGACTGCCTTACCTTTTAATTGCCTCTAAAACTGGTGTATAAACCTGCCCTGAGGATAGTTTTACATGAGCTTTCAGCAGTACGGTTTACTGTTTATATATACAGATATACCACAGATTACAGGCATATATAATAGTTATCAAGAAATATACGTTGTTTTTTTTTTCTTTTTTGAGGTGGAATTTTTTTTTACGTGAATATTTTAATATATGTATAATATTTAATTTTTTTTGTCTGTCACATACCATTTTGTCCGTACCATTTTGTCCGCACCATTATGTCCATACCATTTAAGCCTAGTACCATTTTGTCCCATACCATTTTGTCCGTACCATTTTGTCCGCACCATTTTATCCATACCAATTTGTCCAATACCATTATGTCCACGTAACATTTTGTCCATACCATTTTGTCCGCTACCATTTTGTCCTAGAACCGATTTATACGCTGTATTCATTCAATTATACGATTGAGATTGGGAGAAAATCTTGGAGAGACTTCACTCCCGTATTTTAGGTTCTGCTACTGGTTTCTCAAACGTCACTTTACAGATTACACTGGTCTACGGCCAAAATGCTTCCGCAATAAATGTTGTCAAACGTTACTAATTCTGGGTCACTGAGAACGAAAATGATGCTTAAAATTGTTGATTGGCTCTAGTTTTAACAATATGATACTGGGTCAGTATATACGACCGTTGACTTGGGAATGGCGGAGGATAAGTGAGTTATAAAGGGAAGGGATCTCAGTTCAAACCAGAAATGACTAAAATACATCTTTGACTGGATTTATGACTGGGTTTGGACAGTACTTGCTTTTTAGGCAAAACAATGAATGATACAATCTGAAGCTGGTATTGCGTCATACATGATATGAATTGCATCATGTTATTCCTATAAGTCATGGATGATGCAATCATAACTAAGCTTACATCACTCTGCTGAAGAAATTGCCCTATATCAGCTCTACAAATCATACAGTGTCGTGCTCTCTTATTTGTCAGTGTTTGATTTTGCAAAGGGACACATTTCTGTTTAGCCAAAGTGAGCAGAGATACATCTTACTTATGTGAACAATGCAGATAACTTCTGGTATGTTTGTGGTGAAGTGACTTTTGCATCACAAAAGCGCAGTATAACCACTATGGTTAAGAAAGCCTATCACCTTTATTTTGGCTGCAAAATTGGAGATCAGTACAAGAGGTGGGCCCCACACATATGCTGCAACACTTGTGCAACAAATCTTCGCCAGTGGTTGAACAGGAAAAGGAAATCTATGCCTTTTGCAGTGCCAATGATTTGGAGAGAGCCAACGGATCATATCAGCAATTGTTACTTCTGCATGGTGCCTCCAGTTGGGAAAGGTGTGTCAAAGAAGACAAAAAGTGGACTGTGCATTATCCAAACATTCCATCAGCTATACGCCCAGTACCCCACGGAGAAGAAATGCCGGTTCCTGATGCACCAGAATTATTCTCACTTGAGTCAGACGAGGAAGAGGAAGAGGATGAAACTTCTAGTCCTGAACCATCAATGTCACATGATCCATATTTTCTCCCATCCTCCTCCTCTAAACCACACCTCATAACACAAGGTGAACTGAATAACCTTGTCAGGGATTTGGAACTACCCAAAAGTAAGGCATAGCTGATGGGCTCCAGACTACAGCAGTGGAATCTCCTGGCAGCTGATGTTAGGGTTTCCATGTTCCGTGACCGTCAAAAGGATCTTGTCCCATTCTTTTTCATTAAAGGTGATCTTGTAGCCTGCAACAACTTCGATGGTGTGATGGCAGCCCTCAACATCGTTCATGATCCAGATGAGTGGAGACTGTTCATTGATTCATCGAAGACAAGTCTAAAAGCAGTTTTGTTGCATAATGGCAGTGTTTTGCCATCAATTCCAGTTGGTCATGCAGTCCATATGAAGGAAACCTATGAAAACATGAAACAACTTTTGAGGTGCATTAACTATGACCAACATTAGTGGCAGCTTTGTGGCGATTTCAAGCTTCTTGCTCTCTTTCTTGGTCTGCAGACTGGATACACAAAGTACTGCTGTTCTCTCTGCGAATGGGATAGTCGTGCGAGAGATTGCCACTACATCAAGAGAGATTGAACACTCCGACAGTCATTGGAGCCTGGGATGAAAAGTGTTCAACATCCACCACTTGTTGAAGCAAGGAAGATTGTGTTAACACCCTTGCACATTAAGCTGGGTCTGATGAAGAACTTTGTCAAGGCCATGGACAAAACACAAGCAGCTTTCAAGTACCTCCGTGGAAAATTTCCACTTTACGTGTATTTGTTTCAATTTACAAAAACTGTGTATTGAGCAAAATATATGGCAAGACATGTAGCATACAAGTTGAGACAAATGAAAGGTTTATTATATATTTCATAAGGAGATACTCAAAAATGTATCAGTGTGAGAAATATGGATATAACTACAGTGGCGATAAAACCCGGATTTTTTAAATTACCATCATGGGTGAAAAGTGTTTTAAGGTTAATGGCAATCAAATACAATCCACTACACTACACTCTGGAACATAAAGTGCAGCCTGAAATAAAGGACATGATGCATGGAAAGTTGCTAAAAGCATCAAATGAGAGGAATAAAGAACACGAGGAAAAGAAATGGTTGAGATCCTATTAAATAATAAAATTTTCATGTATATATATATATATATATATATATATATATATATATATATATATATATATATATATATATATATATATAAACTTCAATGGCATAGGGACGCATTCGATGTAAAGGTGTATGCCTTGGAAAACGAGAATTTTGAAACAGAACACTGTGAATACTGTGAATCCCACTTGCTCGCGTTACGTGTTGGCCCTGGTCCTCGACCATGTCTTAAATGGGGTATCTGAGTCAAATCGCGTAATCACCTTTGTCGATCATGTGGATCTATTGCCGAATATTAACGTGAGCGGCGGGGTAGACTTACCGACGCGCCTCTGAAGGAAAAGGCAAACGATGTGGTCAAGGAAAAATCCGACTATGTTGTTAAGGATCAAAGCGATTTCAGTTTATTAAAATGTTATTGGTAAATAACCAATCTGACAATGTGTTTTTCACGACAGTAAGCTATGCCGACTGTGAATCATCTTAGGCAATTCGCGCGAGACCGCGGAATAAGGATACCAAAACGGTATAAGAAAGGTAGGTAAACTTACATTATTAGAAATTCCTCCAGGTGAACCACGGGTAGCGCAACTGTAAATCAACTTAAGCAATCCGCGCGATAACATGGAATAAGGATACCTAAAGGTACACCAAAGGTAGGTATACTTGCGCTATTAGGACTTTCTCCAGAGGAGCCGCGTCCGACTGTGTGACAGCTTCGTGCAACAGCACCACAGTTACATATTAAGATTCCTACATGAGCCAGGCGGGCTAAAATTGCACGTGTTGTCGTTGACGAGAAAAACCATCGCCGTATCGCACGCACTATTGCCTACGAGTCTCTTGCGTATAGTCCTCAAATAATACAAGTTCCATAATTCAAGTTATATAGGCGCTCTCGTACTCTTCAAGATTGCCGGGCGATCATCCCAACCCTATAAAAACCAGGCAGAGACTCTGTGAAGCTTCTCTCGAATATGTATCCGGGAATTATATCAACATTACAGCATGTGGGTGCAAGAGCGCTTTAAAGTCGACATTGTTCTTCAGGTGGAATTTACCATGCCTGGTTATTTGAACAAATGAGACTCTACACCACCTATATCCTCGTAGTTGTGGTTTCACAGTCTGTGTAATCTTAAAATATAGAGACACCAAGGCCATCAGTGAAGAAATCAACAAAGCTTAAGAAAAAATCCTCGAGAAGTTTGAAACATACTCCAGAGGAAGTTCATAATGGATAATTTTCAGTTGCTAGGAAGTTTATCTTCATATTTCCCCGTACAAGCCTTTCCGCGGATCGAGTTATATTCCAACACCAGCGTGTATTCCACCGCAGACAGTAATACACGTAAAAAGCAATGAGAATAGGTGTTTTGAATGGGCGATCTTATCACCGCTGCATCCGGGGAATGATGATACAGACCTCGAAAATACAAACATCCCCTAGGTGATCATATAATTTTCTGTACAGGTTACTGACATCGGTAAGTTTGAACGACTCAACCCTGATGTCGCTGTTAATATGTTTACTTTGAGCAAAGGCCTTCAGCCGATTCTACTATCCACAACGAGAAGCGAAGCTTCCCCGCGCGAGTGGACTAAACTTATTGATCTACTGTTGTTGAGCAACATGGAAAACTTGGAAGGCTCTGATGTCTCAGTGGCGCGGTACCACCATGTGTGGATACAATATTTTTCACGAATGGTTTGCCGGCACAGCAAGCACCATGGCAGAAGATTCCCTGTCGATGCTGTATGCATATATTTAGCCCCAACAGCTGGCCGATGACCAAGAATTTTACTTTGGGGGAAGCAGGGAGAAGCCGCTGCGTACGATCATGCCAGAAACTGGTAAGAATATTTTGAAATTCACTGCGGTGCAACGGAAGATTAAAGTACCATATATCATTTACGCGGACTTGGAATGTTTAAACGTTCCCATGGAAGTTTCGCTTCCCGACGCCCCACGGTTCAGTCAAATACGATGCAAGTCGTTGAACAAGTTCCATATGGGTTTTGCTACACTGTTGTCAGATGTGATGGAGCAATGTTGTATCGTGGCATGGACTCGGCTGAGGTGTTTATTAAATAGTTCGAGGTTACATCGAAATGGATCTGACAAAAGCTCTCCTCGCCAGCGGACATGATTATGACTAATGATGACATGCGCGAGTTTTCCTCGGCGACTCATTGTTGGAGCTGTGATGGTCCCTAAGGTATTGATGAAATAAGTCGTGATCACACATCACTGTCACGTACAGAGGAGCTGCACATAGTGCATGCAACCTAGAGCTGCGAATTTACCCCGGCAAAATAAGAATTCCGGTTGTGCTTCATAATCTGAGCGGGAATGATGGTCACTTGAGCATGTAAGGAGTCGCAACAGCATCGAACGCAATAATAAGTGTTATTTCCACCAACATGGAAACATATATAACGTTTGGGCTACGCCAGATGCAGTTTATTGACTCGCTGCAGATTCTCAATTCCAGTCTGGACAAACTCGTGAGCAACCTTGCGGCGAACGGCAACGATCGCTTTATTATTCGTCGATACCTTGGTGCTTCCCCCGATGAGCCTGAAAGGTTCAAGCTCTTACGCGCAAAATAATCTATCCCTACGAGCACATGAGCGGTTAGGAGAAGTTTTCTGAAACTCACTTGCCACCGATTGAGGACCTTTATTTATCACTGTCCCGTGAATGCATTTGCTTCGACGAATACACGCACGAAAACAACGTCTCGACCGTGTTTGGTTGTCGAAATCTCGGTGACTACCATGACTTGTACCTGCGCACTGATGTGTTGCTGCTCGCGGATGTCTTTGAGGTTTTTCGTGATACCCCCATGCGTGTGTACAAGCTCGACCGCGCATTACTTCTCGTGCCGGGAATGGCTTGGGATGCGTTGCTGTCGAAAAGCCGCGTCGAATTGGAACTGTTCCCTGATACTGATCAACATTTGTTTATTGAACGTGGTATTCTAGGCGGGATTTCCATGGTGAATTACCGTTATGCTTGCGCGAACAACCCGAGCGTGGACGGATATGACCCAAACAGTTACATCATGTATATTGACTCAACCAACTTGTATGAATTGGCAATGATGCAACCAATGCCTTAAGGCGAGTTTCAGTGTATCAGTCCCACACATGTAGACATTCACAAACGCATACGCGAGTACGACAGCAACAGCGACAATGGATACTCCTTCGGAGTTGACTTAGAATACAGGGGGCGAGCTTCATCACACCCACAATGAGTATCCACTAGCCCTGACAGCGTTGTCGGTTCCCTGCTAGTGGTTGTCACAGTGCCAGTGTGCGCTCGTGGATGAGAAGCAAAGCTTTCACAGGGGTAAGTTCACCGAATGTACCAAGCTGGTTCCGAATCTGCGCCTGAAGCTCAACTATGTAGTTCACGTACGAAACCTGAGGTTGTTTCTGCGGTTGGCGATGCGTGTGAATAGAGTCCACCGGGTGCTGCGATTTTACCAACGCGCGTAGATGGCCACGTACATTCAGATGAATATGGATCTACGAACGGCCACAACGAATGAATTTGACAAGGACTTCTTCAAGCTGACGAACAATGCCGTGTTCGGGAAAACCATGGAGAATTTGCGAAAACGAATTCGCATCGACCTTGTCCGGGACATTGAACAACGAAAACTGTTCCGATTGATTGTTGGCCTGGCATTTGAGTCACGTAAGATATTCAATGGCGGACTCGTTGCCGTACACATTAAGAAACCCATCTACGTCGGCGCGTCCGTGTTTGATTTATTAAAGCTGTACATGTACGAGTTTTATTACGACAAAATCAAGCCGCGGTTAGCTGACAACATTAAGATCCTATACACGAATACGGACTCGTTGCTGATGCACATCACAACCAATGACGTCTACGCAGACATGGGTGAGGCATCACTCTTGAAAGAGTTTGACACCAGTGAGTACCCGAAGGACCATCCGCTGTTCAGCAACGTCAACAATAAAGTCTTGGGGAAATTCAAAGACGAGTTCGCGGACAAGCCCATCGAGGAATACGTGGGACTGAGACACAATATGTACTCGATTATGGTTGGCTTTGGTAAGAATGAAGAAGTCAAAAGGAGTTCCCCGTGTCGTGGTCGCAAGAGATCTCAACCACAACATGTGCTTGGAGTGTCTTCGGCAACGAAATTCGCACGTACGGCAAATCTTATTCGGTCAAAGAAACATCGATTGGTGGTATACCGTTGCAGCAAGATAAGTTTATCCCCGCTGGATATCAAGCAAGTGATTTTCCATGATGGATTAACTACTTACGCGTAAGGGCATGTGCAGATCGGGCGACAATAAACCTTGGCGATTATTGTGTATTAGCGGGAACGACGTTGTAATTCCTCTCGCATAATTGTTCTACTTTGTGGTTTCGCCACTTGTTTTTCCGCAAAAAACCGAAGGTTCCAGCACCATATGGTAGCGCATTGTTGCCCTGGAAAGTGTATTCAGTCTGAGGTCGTAAACATATCGACGAATCATACCGGGTCAGTAGCACGACGTTGTCCGCCTTCTAACTTCCCGGGATCATACAGATACTGAACTAAATTGTATCCGAGTGGGTCTCACACGGGTGGCTGTGAAACCGCTTTGCGGCTGGAGGCGATAGTTTTCTGCCGAAACGCGTCAACGGGTATTAACCCAATCATACGTGTGATTTCATTATTCAACGCTGCTATGACCAAGTGAAGCCTCGTTACCCATTCTCTGGAGTGTGCTTCACGATTCATCAACGATTCTGGCCCGTACTGATGCCCAAATAATCGTTCTGCAAGTGTATGGTTGAATCGTTCCTTAAGGCTTGATGATCCATCTGGTGATTCTTTCTCCGAGTCGGATATCGTTTGATGCTTTGTACGCGAGATCATGTCGGTAACATGCAACATCGACAAGGTTTACAGGTTCTTCTCCGTGCTATGGGCGGTTTTTGGAGTCCATTCGTACATCCAGCCGTGTTCCAGGCCCGCAACAATTGTATTCAGAAAAAAGCTTTTCATCAGGATATTTACTCCACGGTACCCCGGGTAGCTTTGTTAACGCAGCTGTAATATCACCGCCGATGTTTGTTTTTTTTTTTAATCTGGAGCCTTGAGCTCCAGCGATCGACTTGGATGGTTTCACGAACGTAAATTACTTTGCTCTACATGAGGAGCAAGTTCCAGCGATTGCGGCTCTATGTTTTCGTATTAGAACCCTAGTTGGATTTGCAGTACGAGTGTTCGTGGGGTATCTCACACAATATGAAGGCATGATGATAAGTCAGACAACAATTGACATTCAACATGGCATCAAGAAATAGAAAAGATTTGAAAGCTCAACCGTCATTGACTTCTCTGCTTTGGCAAAGCCTAGACCTCCAAACACGGTGATATGTTTCCAAACTCGGTTCGCGCGTTACTTGTTGGCCCGGCCGGATATGGAGAAACCCAACTGTTGCTGAATCTGATCATGAGATGGTTAACGTGGGATAGGCTGTAGGTGATTGCGCCATCCACAGACGATCAGCCGTGTTATACCGTACGCAAGAATTTTACGGAAGCGCTTGCATCCAGTTCTTTTCAACGATTGATGAAGCCCCTGCGATTAATGCTTGACCGACAAGACAACCCTGCGAGAATATTTTCCCGGGGCCGACACAAAAACACAGATGTGATATATGTAACACAGCGATACGCACACGTGCCTAAAGTGATCCGACACAATTGCAACATGTTGATGATATTACCAGGTGTTGACGCACAGGGTCTCGCAAACATTCATTGGACCTGATGTGCCGACTAGGCTTCGTGGGATGAGTTTCGAAATATGTTCGCTGAGGTTACCCACATAGTTTCTTTAAGATTGACTTGATTGATGGGCCCCGCAAGTATCGCGCTGATTTGAACACGAACATGTCTCAGGCGAACATGTCTCATGCAAATATGTGAAGCGATTTAACAACCACGATAAACTTACACAATTATGAAATCTGCCAGCGATGCAATAGCAGATGCTGCTGACCGATGTCGCAAAGCTACCCGCGAACACCTGGAACTTCTCCACAATTATGTAAGTGCCCGCAAACGTGTCAAAGTTATATTGCAGTCGCGATATACCGCACGGGAAGACCTCACAGCGGGTTTCGAACAAGTGTTTTCAGCGTTTATGAAGACCGCGCGCGAAACCGTGAAACGTGTCGAAGATATCATCAAAGTCGCGAGAGAAACTGCTGGGATGATCAGGAGTGTGCCAGCACTATTGGTACAAATTCAAGAATATCTAGATGCAGCCAGAGACGCCATCTAGAACACACGAGGAAACAAAACATCGATGTGTTCGCAAAAGCAACCTGTGTGCCTGACGAAGATGTCAAAGAGGCAATGGCGCGTGAGACGCGTCAAGGTGATGTACCACTAGGGTACAAATCAAACTTGTCAACATCAGATCAAAAGTTTACCGCTACCATACACGCCAGATTGGAAGAATATATATTGGAGGATAAAATGCCCAAGGATACGAGCCCTAGTTGTATTGAAAGTGAATGACACAGATTGATATTTCTGGAGTGGATTGGAACTTTTAAGATAACCATTTTAAAAAAAAACATGTGGCAAGATCATTACAAAAGTAAAGATCCTGCAGAAAATGCACAGCCAGACTGAGATAATTTTCGCCTTACATATAAAACAGTCTTGGAAAAAATATACAAAGTCGTCTCAGAAGAATATTATTCCACACCGGAAGAGGCTCTCCCCAGGGAATCACCCAAACGTGGAAAAGGTCGTGGTAAATCCCGTTGTAAAACCTGTGGTGGAACCTTTAGTTGAGGGAGTGAAGCTTTCCGTGGACGTAAACGCGAGACGTTTAAACCGTCCGTGGGCGCTAGCGCCTCACACGCAAGGTTCAGTCATATAGGGTTCAAAATGCGAGTCTATAGACAGACCAGCAACAGGACCACGAACTTGTATATCGGTTAGAAGTGCTCGTGAGGGCGCCAAAAGTCATCAATGAGGCCATGTCGATTTGTCAGCGGTTGCCTACCAACGACATCATGGACTCTAATACTTTTCGTTTGTTAATGCACGAATCCATTGAAGACATTGATGATGTATATAACACCGATGATGAGTTCTGAGATGCATCCCATTGAAACGCTCCGTATGCTCCGCGAAATCAATGCCTCGATGCAGCGTATTGTTGCAAATACAACAATCTCGTCAATGAAGCCAGTATTCCACTGGGTTTTGCCGACACCAATCACCGTGGGGCAATCCCGCACACCCGAGATCGCACTATACTCGGTTCTGGTTTCGTCTGAGAGTGGCGAAACCTGGAATGTTATTGAACTTCCCACGGGCGCGTTCGAGATTGAATTAATGAATGATGAGATCCGACGGAGGATCCCATTGGTGACCAGGCACGATTCCAAAATCAGCATACGCGTGCACAAGCCACACTCATTTCTGCCATCTGGATCGGAACTCCACAGTATGAGGTTAACATCGGACAGTCGTCGTTCGAACAGTGTTTGGTTGGCCTGAAGATATTAATGAGATTCCAGCGGAATAACGAATTTTGCGTAGAGGACCTGCCGGTACCAGTCATAATATCGCGCCAGGGATTGTCAGGATCACCTCGAGACGATTCAAATTAATTTAACTTGTGACGCCATCAGCGGCAGTTACAGTTTAGGTTCATCAAGTATTGCGTCGCAGTGTAATATATTGTTTGGGTTCGCACCAAATGCGGCCCCGGGTGATCTGATATCGATTACTCCCGCGGCGATCATGTATCTTCCATGCAGCAATCCCCGGTTGACGCATCTTCATTTCATCCTTATAGACTAGGACGGGAACGCGTTGGATCTCCGCAGGGAGGCCTTGACGATACACCTGTACATCAGAGATGGACCTGATATTTAATACCAGGACAGTCGTACGTGGACGTGTGATACCCGTACGTGTTCTCAACTCGAGAAAACCTGTTTACGCGACATATTACGGAAATGGCCTCGGTGATGTTTTCCGGGCATTGTTGACAGGCGCGCCAAAGGTGCTTGCGGGCATGACCTTGTGCGCTGCAACAATCGCTAAACAAGTTGTAATGCGAGTTGTTGACAGTATCAAAAGAGCTGCTGCGGATCGGTTAAAAAATCTGGGATTGCAGACGGTTCAATCATTTCGAGATCGATTACGACGATTAGTGACTTGACAACTAAAAGCGATTACGTTTCCAATGAATAGAAACAATGCCAGACCCGGTCAGTAAAGTAATCAATGAAGCTGCTCAACAACGTCTGTCTGAGTTGGCACAAGCCAGCACTGATTCTTTGATTGCAAATGCGGCAATGGGAAGCGGATTACAGTTGTAAACGGGGCCTGGACGGCAAAAACGTCTCACATAAAAGTGTTAGACGAAACCGAAAATGTATAAGTAAAAACTATGGCGAAATTCCAAGATGCACCCGATACCGCATTCGACATTGACGCGCTTGTGTTGGTAAATCGAAGCGTCCGAGATTGTTAGTATTATTCGTACCCGGCTAAGGATCCTTATCAAAAAGACCGAATAGAAGAATTACAAGTGCGTGCCATGTCTCGGTATTTTCTCCCGTGTGAGGCCTTCTTGAAAATCGATGAAAAACTTATACAAAACGATGATTACCCCAACGGTGCCCGTGTTGGATTTTGTCAACAACGGTATCATGGCGTTGTTTAATAGCGCACATTATCTCATCGATGGAAAGGAAATCGAAGCATGCTTGAGCAAAGTTGACATTGCCACCACGAATATTTGACTCGCAAGATACAGCGACGATTATACAAGATCCGCCGGCCCGTCCATGATGTTTCATAAGGATAGATTCGACCATGCAGATCATGACCTGTATATTAGAGTTCAAGTTTACATATTCTTTCAGTGACCCACAACCTGCTGGCTTGGTCAGACCTGCCGCCGCGGTCCCCATACTGTTAAAAATTAACTCGAAGTATAACATTGGATTTCTACAGCGTCGAGGTCAAGTTCATGAAGACTCATTGTCGTTTTCGTGTGCGATTCCTCTCAGTCATATATTCGGGTTATGCAGCGGTGTCCACAAGGCTATTTTGGGAGTCAAACACATAGTCATGCTATACCGAAAGGGCAACAGCAATGATGCAATTTGGCGTGATCGAGGTGTTGATGGCAAAGCTGTGTTGTCCAAATTGGATGCCTGTGGTAACCCTTTCGATGGCTGCAGAAATGCGTTCGTTGTCGTTTTTGAGTTCCGGAGGCATTTTTCACACTCACCACAGACTTGACAGAACAAAGCGTTCAGCAATTTTTATGGCCAATAACTACCCAACAAGGTGTCAGCGCACCAAGACACGTGTTTGTGGCGTTTCAAACCATAGCTCGGGTGCGTGGCGGACAGCCCACTAGTACGATAATATTTAACAAGTTAGGAGTGTCTGAAATTTCTTTGCGGTTAAACGATCATCAGGAACCCTCGGAAGACATTTTGCTTCACTTCACAATCATGTTGCACGTGCATATCACAAGCTGTGGCCGTACATGTACCGCAATTAAAACGCTGATACCGGTCTGCAGATTTCCCAGAAAGACTTTGCTATGTTGCATTGTTATGACTCTCTCTGATAAGATGCTGTTGTTGGAGGGCACATTTAACCGAATGATAGTTATTGACGCGCCTGTGGAAAACCAGTAACGTTTTCTCATAATTGAACAGTACGATGATAAATATTGTCATATCACGAAGTTAAAGTTGCACTTAGTGAAAATAAGCGAGCAAAAAAAAAAGAGCGCAGTAAGAAACGATTGTGGACTTACATTGAGTCTTTCTCCGACAAAGTTAACTGGAAATAACTCCTTGTGGCTAACTCAAACACAACTTAACCATATTCAGGAGGCCAAAGAAAAGATTAAATCAAAAACATTAAAAATTATCAATGTCAGAGGTGGTGCAAATGGAAAAGAGCTGTGGAATATTTCCATTTCGCGCGGCGATTCCGGCGCTGCTAGTATCTGCAGCTCCCTCTGTTGCAAAAGTAGCTAAAAAAGGAAAAGGTCTTCGATTATCCAGTCGTCGGAGCCGAAAGTTCCTGAGTGGAAGCGGCCTTCGGTTGTGGCCTCGCCGCTGACGGCCGCGGAAGCAGGTCCATTAACCAGGTTTGATTTACTCACGATGACAAATTCAGTCAAGCATTTCCGAGGTGTATTGATTCGGGATGAACTTACGCCAATGATCCTCCGCATGTGGGAAACCGGCATCGTAACCTGGATTTGACAACAGGACATGGAACGTATTGGGTCGCATACGTAGTAACACCTCGTCATCTTTTGTATTTTGACTCGTAACGGGCTTGTACCGCCACGTGTAGTCGTTGATTATTTGCATGGTGGCTTTGCCCGGGGCGCTATCATCCCTCGACGACTACCGCCGTTTTATTCAACACTGGTGTTACAAACTCGGTGGACGGCCCAATATGTGGATATCTCGTTGTTGAAGCACTGCATGGACTCGCGGGAAGCAATGCTCATTTAAGCTCCTTTAAGCCCAATCCCGCAGGAACCTATTGATTCTGCATTGTCACTTAGAAAGTAAACATGAAACATAAATGAAGTGCCTGTTGACATTTACGTACGCGCAAGCGCAGCGACCCGACGTGGCGCTTATGTGGATATGACTAAGTTTGCAATCAAAGCCGATTTGATAGAGCTGAGCAACAGGTTGTTGTTGGCGTTGACCCAAACCAGCTTGTAATTTTTCAAGATAAACCGTAAACCTACAAACGTCTAACATGGACACCAATAAAGTTGTTTTGAAACCGCAAGGAGCCATCGCAAAATACCTGGAAGAAATCACTGAGAACCAGGGAATCAGAGACGCTGGCGTGTCGATGGCCTTCATCAAAGACTACGTCAACGATACTAATACTGTGACCGAACAATACATGGATATAAAGACCGCCAGGTGCTATCAGCCCTACGCTCGCCAATACGCGTAGTAACTTTACGGAACCAAGTTCAAGGAATATTTACCAGCGAATCAGAAGAAAAACTATGGCTTAGCAAATTGACGACTTATTTTCACTGGGGATCGGAGGTGTCTTTGATACATCTAAACCTCACATCTTAAAGGAGCGCGAGTCCGGAACATGTTCATCTTAACCGGAACTAAATACGGGTGGTGTGCAATAACAATAGTGGAAAATTACCAGCGACTTGATAGCATGCCAATATTACATGTCATCAGCAGTAATGTTACAGAATCTTTCACATTTACACTAACATTTACATTGGTCGCCGGAGATGAAATTTAGTTTGAAGGATTCAACATCTATTTATACGGGTACTTAACCATCTTTGGTGTTTGCTTTTAAGATTTATCATTGCATATACGTTATGGATTCTAAACAACTACACGATGACAATGTTGCGGAATTTACAGATTAGGTGTTGGATCGGTTGACAGGGAATGCCAACATCGATTTTGATTTTATGCCTCTTGTTGACCAATATCTGCGTTAGAACGGTGTTACAAGACCATCATATGCGCTCAAATATATTCGTGTCAAGGGCCAAATATAAATCGACCGTTGGAACCACTCTGGTATGTCAATAGCATCTCGAAGCCAGCTTTTCTATGATTGGAATCGTTGCATTAGCACGTGAAAACACCCGGTGGCAGTCTACACCTCCAGGCGTGAAAACATCCAAGGATTGTTTGTACAGCGATGAAGTGGAATTTACAGATAAATCCACCCCGATAAAATTTTCCGTTGATTAAGTTGAACCAACACTAACTCAACTAAGAAGAGAAAGATTTCGACTGTTATTCAACAAGGACGCACTTGTTCATGTAACAGTTCTTTGGGCGAAAACGAGAATGATCGTTGCTGACACCAATCAAGGGTGTAATCAATGTGGTGGCAAGACCCAGGAACACACAATCGCCAGAGACATAAGTATTTTCCAGGAATATATTTTCTACGATTGCATGGCAGTTGTACAGTGAAGAAAGGTAACTGGTTAAGAGTGCGTGTGCATGTTGCACCTGAACAAGGTCAACCTATGGAGCATTTGTACTTTACGATGACAATATTAATAGAAGAACTGTGCTGGACCCTCAAAGCTACCGACGCGAAAAACTAATCAAAGCGCAACAACAGCTGAAAGATGAAATAACCAAAAAACTGTATCACCAAGGAGCCATATCAATACTAACCGGTGCGACTAGTGGCACCTGAAAAAAATTTAATTACGGTTACATAACCGAATACGTGTCTATTCGGAAATTCTCGGGGTCGCCCAAAGTAGTCTCAGCACAATTGCGAAACTGTACTTGGTGGATATA
Organism: Margaritifera margaritifera; assembly: GCA_029931535.1. NCBI lineage: Eukaryota > Metazoa > Mollusca > Bivalvia > Unionida > Margaritiferidae > Margaritifera > Margaritifera margaritifera. The sequence goes on along the minus strand of JAQPZY010001640.1, from coordinate 6,379,356 downwards.
GAAGATAAAATGATTACCCCAGCAGAGTTCGAAATGGTGATGGTCGAAATGGAAAACCACCGACAACTCCGAACACAGATACGGAACAGGAGCGCTAGCGAGCCAAAACAGATCGATGATTTACAGGCAGTAAAAATCAAGTAAACAGTTGTCAGCTTATATCAATCAGTTGGCATCTGTCTACAAGCTCACAAATAAAATGCTGGGGCTTGATATGAACGTGTCTCACGAGATGGCGTCTTGTGTTGCGGAAACCTTGATTGCACGGATCCTTACCGTCCATGGACGCTTGCGCGAGACGGCTTTTCCGTCCACATGCGGCTTACAATCACAGATGCACACGTGTGCAAAACTCCACAGTGAGGAAAAGCTATGGCAACCTAGAAATGGTTACGGGTTTGTAAACGGAAACTGGTACAACGGTCTTAAATACCCATTACCCCTCTACTTCTGCACAATCTTTATATAAGAAAAAGGCGAATATCAATAGCCTTTTCTGGCTCCCGCAAATTCAGTATTGGTTTGGACAAACAGAAGATAAATGAAAATAAAGACAGACTTACAAATAGATAGATCGATATAGGTGACGGAAATATAAACAGTGCGAGATGAGTGTAATGAATGCGTTGAAGAATGGAATGAGAGACGGAATACTATTCATTTAAATAAGATTGATTAGAAAGACGGAAAGAAAGTTTGAGCTGAAAATAAACTTTACTCACTGATCTGATTCTTTTGTGGACTGTAAAATGCATTGACTATGGTCGGTGGGGTCGTCCATCTGAATGAATGAATATATATATATATATATATATATATATATATATATATATATATATATATATATATATATATATATATATATATATATATAACAATTCAAACTGAATATTTAACATTAATCAGTGAGCAAATAGTAAAAATTGTTATTGCATGTGGGTGATTGACACACGATACAAAACTATTTTGTACTGCATTATATTCAAACAATTGATCAAAAGTTTTCTGTCACGTTTTAAAAACAATTTATATACATCGTTTAGGAAGCGGAACAGGCTGATTCCTTTAGACACGACTCAATACACGTTATTCTACCCTAATATGATATGTGGGACAGGGTGATTCCTTTAGACACGACTCAATACACGTTATTCTACCCTAATATTATATGTGGGACAGGGTGATTCCTTTAGACACGACTCAATACACGTTATTCTACCCTAATATGATATGTGGGACAGGGTGATTCCTTTAGACACGACTCAATACACGTTATTCTACCCTAATATAATATGTGGGACGATAAAGCACATTTAATTAAAGATAATTAATTTATGTTAAGCCCGTAGTGAAGAATGGTTATGTTCGGCTGTCTTTAAATGAGAAAATAGAATTTATTTAGACATTATTTTCCAAAATTGGAAAAGGCACTTGACAAGGGAATAAGTAATAAACAATCAACTAATGACACGACTCACTCAAGACTTAGATGGGTAAACTTATAATTAATCAAGCAAAATATCGTATTTACATTTTCGCTACGAAACAAATAAACAAACAAGCAAACATAAGCAAAATGCAACATGGATCTCAAAGAACTGCACTGCAGGGAAGGTACGAACCTATCGTTTGAGACGTTAAAGGTATCCCTGAGTTTTGCCGCATCATTTGCAAATTCCCTCTTCAGAATATACAGTACGTTTTCGAAGTACGTGTTTGGGTCCATAGTCATCTTGAAATCGAAAATAAAAAAGTAAGTTAAATATATTAATAATAATAATAATAATAATAATAATAATAATAATAATACAGCGAAGACATGAATATTTCATGCATATATACCTACCTATTTGTCT